>OY987258.1:36836289-37000365 GCA_963920725.1 Rhamphomyia laevipes | reverse complement strand
TTTTATGTACTGAAATGATATAACGTAAGTGAAATTATAAATTTATAAATTATATTATTTCTTTTGCCATTTTATATGCTTTGTATTTTCGTATAATCGTGTAAAAAATATATTCTTGTTCTATTTCAAATAGTATGGAAATAATGTTTGAATTAATTAAGATTAAACTCTATTTAGCAGTTATCTCAATTGATTTTATATAATTAACAGTTTGTCCACTGTTTTTAAACAGCGTCTACAACAGGATGACTACTGAATTTCATGAGTAACAGTTTTGCTACAGCTTTGACAGTTTCTTAACAGCTTGTTGAACATATTCACTCTTGCATTACCTTGTAATTCCTGAATTAAAAAATTATGGTAAAATGTGAAGATTTTTTAAGGTATTCTACAAAATTAATGTATAATTAAATTATATTATTCCAAAAATTAAAGATTATAGTTTTTTTTATTAAGTTATAGAACAAAAAAATAATACTTATAAAAATAATACTAAATAATTATTTGTTTTTGGTTATAATTAGCCCTGTCTTAAATATTTGTATTCTAAATGCAATAACAATTCCGGAATAATATAGATGAATTAGACCTTTAACGAACAAGTAAATAGCGTTAGGTATAATAGAACAGGGTTTATTTAAGTTCCGAAAAATGTATCATGCCAGTAGCACAACTGCCTGATTACCTTCAATGCTTTTTTATGCTGTAACCCTTTTAGATTACGTCGGGTAAAATAATTCTCTTAGTTTTAGTTTTAATTGAAAAGTTTAATTTAATTGAATGGTTTAATTGAATTTAATTGTTTCCGCTATGCTATCCGAGAGGATTTAGATGCGATTAATGTTATTTTATTTTAAATCTTCAATAAGAATTTATGAAGCATAGCCAGAAACCGGTATCGGTAGAGCAGTACCGGCGGTGTCTAAATATTTAACTCTTCATATACTAGAATACTAAATTCGTACAGTTAATTCAATAATTCGAAATTAGAAGTTTATTTTTATTCGGTAAATAATTGTGGAAATGTGACAATGATTTCGAAGGACTTCCCGAACTTCCCGTTTAAATATATAACCTAAATTATATTTAATGATAGTTCACTACAATAATCTGAAGAGACAAACTCTGGGACGAAAACTGGAATCATCACTAAATTAATTATATGTGTTAAAAATTACTTTATTTTTCAATATAGTCTCCTTCAGACTCAATACACTTAGTCTAAACCACTTTTATAACAACTCTATATCAAAATCCTTCTGAATTCCAAAAAAGTTATCCCATTACATATTTTTGCTGTTGAAACCGTCTTTCCGTTCTTTGAAACTCTTGAGCCAACTTCTAACCATTATTTTGATCATTGTTTTGTCCAGGTTTCATCCATAGTTTTAAATTCGTGTTAAAACGTTCCAATTACGTTTGAGAAATTCGCATTCGCATGCGTTTTTGATCAAGGGGTGGTAAAAAATCTTGCAGAAAGCCTTTTATTTTTTAATTCATTATAAAAAAATTGAAAACTTTCTTATGTCATCAGCTATTTCACACTATTTCAATCGTCGATCATCTAACCTAATACTATATCATGGATTGTAATACCATATCATAGACGTAATGAACGATTTCTGATGTTGTTACAGTTTTTGGATGTCCACTACGTGGTTCGTCTTTAAGGCTTGTACTGTATAATCACTTTTAAGCTATAAAATCAATCTCAAATCAAATTCAACAGTTGGAAATGCATTTAATATGTTTACCATCTTTTTATAAATTTCTGTTGAACTTTATCACTGCACGATTTCTATTTTTAAAAAAGGCTGAAAGCGAATGTTTAATTACAACAATAATTGCTCCTAATTGACAGTAGAATAATTAAACTACTGTCCCCAATAAAAGTAAACTAAATAGATGCCGCTTATATAAGGAACCTAATTCTTAAAGGAGGCTATTGAAGCTAATGAATGTTAAATATGATTAGCATGTTACGGAAGTGGTTAACCGAATCACGGAGGGTTTATAAAATTTAATTGTTGAGGTTGTTTAATATTTTCATACGCCTTTTTCAATTTAAATTAATAATGACACTTTGTTATCAAGACCAAATATGTCCCCCTGTTAAATTTTACCCATTAATCATAATAAATTTGTCTGCCGAATTTATTTTCAATGTTTATTGTATACATCATTAGTGTAGCATTAGTCGAATATGAATCGAATCTGTGTCCAAATACATTTTAGCATCCAGATATAGCTATTGCTATATACTATAATCTAAAATAATCATACATTTACAATTATATTATGATTTTATGTTTACGTCAATATTTAATTTAATTGATATAATATTGAGATTTGTATATCATATAATTATTGATATACAAAGTTAATCAATATATATAATATATATACATATAATATCAATATAAAATTATTGATTATCTGCTACTCTATATTATTTTACTTTATAATCAAAGTTAAATCTTGTAAAAAATAATATTAATTAATAAACAAATATTGTTTTTAACCAATAAAAATAGTAATTTAAATTGTTTTATTCGATTCTTTTTGATTGGTTACATATTTATTATAAAAATTGAGGAGGTGTTTAAAGTTTCTTTATGGCTATCTGGCTCTGGATAGAGAGAGAATTGCAAAAATTATATATAGAGGAAGTACACACATTATGTCTGTATATATGTAATTCTTATTGGTTGTGCACTAGCACGTTACGTATAGTGTTTATAGATATAATAATAAACCAACAGTAAAAAGGATATAATATATTTTTTTTTTTATAATTAAGAAAACAATTTGTATTTTATAAACAAACTTCAGAAATATATTATGTTATATTAAAGCAATATAATTCAATTAATATATCATGCTATATATACAACAAGTGATATTCATTTATGGTTCACTGCCATATTCTCAAAATTTATATAGAATTTATCTGTTATAGATATATTAATCCGGTTTTATGATGCGCATAAGGAGTTTATAGCTCATATAAACTGTGCAGTGTATTTTATAGTTTCTTTTTAAAATATAAAAATTATCATTATTTTAGTATTAATATAACTTCGATAGCATACGGTTTACAAATATGCTTCTCATTTTGGTCTCGTCTTTGTAGTTTTGTGTATTGCCATATTTACATTATATTTATAGATATATTTTTTTTTCATTTTGAAATTATGCTTAAAACGATTTCAATAATATATAAAAAATAAAACACCTGTAATAAATTTTATGTCGTGTTAATATCTATAAAAAAATTAATTATAAGGTTTGTGCTCTAAATCTTTTGTGTTCTTAGATAAAGCAAGTATTTTTTTATTAAGTTGAGTGCTTTTGATTTTTTTAAATTTTGTGTTGCATAAAAATAAATTATTCAAATTAAGAACTTATAAGATTTTTCACGTAAGTGTTTTTTTGTAAATGTAAATATGACAAATAATTCGTCATCATAATAAAAAATGAAATATAAATCATCAAAAAGTTTAGTTTGTAATGAGTTTTGATGTTGATTTAGTTCTTTGTTTATTTTAATAACATACCTATATATAATTAGTTATGAGTTTCGGAATGCATAATACTGGTCAAAATTAATCATTTAGTTAATTTTAATTTTAATATGAATTATTTCGTGATGAGATATTATATGGAAGTGGAACCAAAAATTGGTGGGAATAATAATATTATTTTAACTATGCCCACGTCGGTTTCAAATTGTGAATGTATATATTTATATCTTTAATGTTATAATAGATATCTGTCAATATTTTATAAATCCAATCAATTTTATACATATAATTACAGTGTAAGATTTTTATATTGCTAAAAATATTAGGTTTCTATCTCTGAACTAATTCGGAATTTTTTTTTAAGGCTAATTGTAATAAATGAAAAAGGATTTAACTACTAGAGTATTATTACTATTTAACAACATTTACAAAATATATAATACTGAAACCAACAATGAACAATGGATTATTTAAGAGCGGTTGCGTTGCGGTTTCCCCGAAATTTTGTACTTTTGCATTCAGTTGTTAAATAGCATCCTGCTCGACTATTATACACGAATCTTCTACGACGCAAGCACAAATATTTTCAATTCAATATTTTATTCAAATTAATGATTAAAAATAAAATTTAAACTTTTTATACTGAGTATATTGGAAGTTGCTTTTCACACTCAAACAATTCTGAATCATTTCAATATAATTTATTAGAAATCATTATCATCACTTAATTGATTGTATAATTTTAATAATTTTCTTTTATATTTTGATTTAATTAAAAATAACAAAAATTATAATGATTAAATTGATAATTAACCCAGGTATACGATGACTATGCTAATGAATTCAGAATGAATCGCAGAAATTTATGTTAAATAATTTTATTAATTAAATAAATTATTATTAAATACAGATTACCATAGTTTTTAAAGTATGTATATAATTTTATTTTAAAATCGAGAAGCTAAATACAATAATTAGTATTATATTAATTTAAATTATATTTAGTATTTTATTTGTTTATTATATTTCTGAATATTAATAAATTAGTATAGTACAAAATATTAAACCAATTTTATAATTTCAAAAGTACCTATTAAGTTTATGTAGTTTTTATTGGTTTGATACCAGTGTCGTAGCTGTATGGATCCCAATTAAAAAGAGACAATCGAGCACTTCGTCTGTAAGTGTCCAGCGCTGGCTAGTGCCAGATATGGCTCATTTGGTAACTTCCTTTTAAACGAACTAAAACACTTCCTTAACTCCACGGCTTGGATCTAAAATAATCGCAGCCCTGCTAGGGTTCACGAAAATATGTGGTATCAAAATGGCGCCATTTCAGTTTAAGACAGTACCTGGGACTCACCTCTCGAACCAACCCACAAATCGGTTTGATACCAGTTGAAAGATGTGAAATTTAAAAACTACATTTGATTGTATAATTATATATTTTCATTTCGGTCTACTTATTTAGTTTATGAAGATATATTATTATATTCTTTCAGTTGCTATCAAATTACTTCAATTATTTAGTTATATTTGGACTGTTGTTAGGTTGTTACATATAGCGACTTACTTATATAAAATTCTCCAGATTTGTTACATATTGGTCTAGTTTTCAGATCTGTTAGATATTGGTTAACTAAACTAGTAAAAGCAGACATAAATCAAAAAGTATCCCCTCTGAAAAATTGTGTTGAATTTCATATTCATACTGTGTGGATATATGAAACACGATGCCAATATTTCCGCGATTTTATACTTATACATATATTATACTATATTCTATTTTTTTTAATAGAATTTAATATTGATGAATCTTTTTAATTTTATTGATATAGATGTTATTCACAAAATGACAAACTAAAAAGGTGGTATGTGTCAAATGGAAATTTTAAAAAAGCTGAAACTGCAAGCAACTATAAAATTTTTAACCTATATATATGATATTTGTCCTGCTGAAGAATGTATGGCATCCCAGGATGACATTAAGTGTGATTCAGATGAATACAGTGAAGATGAAATTACTAATTATAATTCAAAAGGAAAACAGAGAAGATATAGAACAACGTTTACAAGTTTTCAATTAGAAGAATTAGAAAAATCATTTTCTAGAACACATTATCCAGATGTTTTTACTAGGTAAGATATACTAAAATATAAATATAGTAACAGTAACAAAATGAAGATATTCTCATTTACTTTTTAACAATTTGTAAAATGATAAATATACAAATCAGTAAATTCACTATTATTATATTTTTCGTTTACTCAAGCACTAATAGGTTTTGAAATTGAAGTCATATATTCCTGGAAGATATTCGACGGTGTTATACTATATATTTATTATAGCTGTTTCCGTTTCAAAAATATGTTCGAAATTCAAACCAAAACTATATATTTTGCACTAATTTAAAAATGTATTGAAAATGTTATGTAATGTGGGAAAATTTAAAAATACTGACCGTCCGTTTAACGATATTTAACGATAACTAATAGCTAATTAACCGCAATAGCTAATTATATTTCGTTCCAAGTTCGAAGGATTTTCTACTATTATTTCAGAATTCTTTTATATTTTAAACATTTTTTCGATGTGATTATTTCATTTCTTGAAAACAAAAATTTTGAAATTGTTTAGTATTTAATTTGACTATTTACCTACATCCTCTTTTTGATGAAGGACCCAATAAAAAGAATTCTCTCAGCTGTATGCATTTGAAAGTGTATAATTTGATAGCTTCAAACTAAATGCGCTTAAATGAAGGGTTTCGATACTATGCAATTAGACGCATTTTTTAAATGCCAATTATACATTTTTGATAAGACATTTTAATTTTTTATATAAACAAAACTTCTTAATAATAATGTGTTTTCTTCGATACCTAATTAACAATTAATATATAAAATGTACTAAAAAGATATAATAACAAGCTAATTACATATTATATTTTAAAAGATATAACATTAATTTATTCAATTTATTTTTAGGGAGGAACTTGCTTTAAAAATTGGTCTGACTGAAGCAAGAATACAGGTAGCTATAATTATTATGTTTATGTATATTATATATAATTCATTTTGAAATTGGTAAGCTCGATACCATAAAAAATATAATATTAATGGATCTATAATGCAAATTAAGAAATTTATAAAAGAAAACAGGATATTATACTTTATACTATAAATAACAGAGTAATTTTTTTTTAATTAAACACAAGGATGTAAAGATGTAAGTACATTTATGTTATGTGAATTCATATTTAAAGTTTTATATGTAATATAAATATTAATATAAATATGGCTTTTGCCGGTAATTTTGAAGTGACAAATGTCGGCAGTGTTCAAACATATAGTAAAGATTTTAAATTCATTCTCTATGAACCTTTTTACATATTATATATATCTTCGATAATATTTATCAAAGAATATATGAGAAATATATATAATAAAAATAAAAATATTTCTAGGTATGGTTTCAAAATAGACGTGCCAAATGGAGAAAACAAGAAAAAGTTGGACCCCAAAATCATCCATATAATTTATTTCTACAAAGATCTCCAGGAACAAGTCAAGCTGTAATGAGCTCTGTTTTACCCGCCAATTCTTTTACTAAACTCAGCTTTAATTTAAGAAAACCAAATGATAACTTTTCATTCAATACAACACATAGATATTCTTCAGTTTGTGCATCAAAAGATAAACCAATTGACTTTATAAGTTCAAGGTAATTCCATTAAAAAACTGATTGTAAATTTTTAAATTTGTTCACTACTGATACGTTTATACTTACATCAGGCATGCACTTACAGTAGGCTCAGATTGATGGTACAATTTATAACTGACAGGGGAGTAGAGGCTCAAATTAGAAAACGCATGCCATCTTTCTAAAGTTTTATAATTTATTTTAGTTTATTTTGTAATTTAATATATCTTCCTAAAAATATTGTAATTTACTAACATAATACAAATCAAGAAAATTAAGTATATGTATATATACTTTTGGATTAGTTAACTATAGTTTTATATTCTAATTATATGATTACCACATAATAATTATAATAACATATAATATATATATTTTTAGGGCTACATCTCTTACGGTACCGTCAACAACATATTCATCTTCCTCTTTTCACTCATTTTTAGCAAACATTTCCGCTGTCAGAAATGAATCATCAATTTTTAAATCATCACAAACAGACTGTGTTCATTTAGTTGCTCCAACAGACGATAGAAGAAGTTCATCTATAGCTTCGTTGCGTTTGAAGGCAAGAGAACATGAAATAAAATTAGAACTATTACGTAAAGAAGATCAACATGATGAAAATAATTAACAAATTTAATTTTTTCAATTTTCTTAAAGTTTTTATAATTTTCTTGGGATCATTTTCTACCAAATTAACTAAATTACATCTATATATATCAAACTACTTTAGTGGAAAACCATTATTTAGTCAAGATATATAATTTTGAAGAAGTCATAGTCCTCTCAAAAATAAGAGATAACAAATCATAAATTATAAAAAACTATTGCACAAAAAATAATTAAAATTATTAAATAAGCTTGTGTCAATATATATCTGGAATAAAAAAAAGTAATTTTTAAGACGAATTTATTGTATACTGAGTTTTATTTGTATATATCATTATAACACTTGCCAACACATTACCACAATGGACAACTCAGATTATAAAACAAATAAGCAATAAGGAAATAAGTATAAATTATAAATATTAGAAGACTAGTAATTAATTATGGGCCAAAACTTTAAATTTATAACAAATAATATTTGTTGCTAGTATTGTATTTAAATTAATGTAAAATAAAATCAGCACTCAAAGTGTTGAAATAAAACAGTAATTCAAAATTTTAAACATATTTTGCTATTCTATTACTTTAATTTATATTCTATTTATTTTATTTATAAAATTTAAGCATATATAATAAATATTCATATAGGGATGCAGTATGTTGTATATATGAAATTAATAAAAATATTATATAGGTTTTACATGGAGATACAACATTAAAATTTTCAAAATTAATGGTGTGGTGAATTCGTTTCTAAATAAAAATATGTTGCCGAGTATTTTTACATATCAACATTTTTTTGTGTTCGTTTATCAAAAAACATTTGAACTTTGAACTGAAAATAAATTCGCCTTCGTTTCTTAAAAATTCTGCCTGAAAATGGAACATGTCGAAATTTTCGACGATGCAGAATTTTTACCCTTAACAAAATATTTTTTTTTTATAAAAAAATCAAAAAAAAAATCAAATATTAATTTGAAGAGGACGAGTAAACACAAAATAAAAATGGAAGATAATAACGCAGTAATTATTTGTAAGGTAAGGTTTTATAAATTACAACTTTATGCTTCGGACAGTCTCGCCGCTCGTGCCGTTGCCGTTGTTGGTTTGGAATGTCAAAAGACGCTGGTGACGTTGGTGACGACTTTGTGTTGACAGACTCGCCGCATTGAATCATTTAAATAAAAGTATATTGGTTGATGTTAAAAAAACATTTCTATTAAATATTGTGAATTAAATATATCAAATATTGTGTTAAAAATAATTTACAATAAAATATGCCTTCAAATTGTTATAATATTTTTAACTTTCAGATTGTTATAATATTTTTAACTTTAATTGCATGTTATTTAGTTAAAATTACATTTTCTCTCACAAATGGAATTAACTTTTTTATAATAATACAATATACATATAAATAACGTATAAATAAATATCCACCACATTTTTTGTTGTACAAAATTTAATTTTTTTAAATTATTTCTAATTCTACAACAAATCCTATTTTAAAAAAAATGATTTTTCATAAATAAAAAAAAAATCAACAAAAACAATATTTTTATGTCATACAACAATTTTCATATCAATTATTAGACATTTGGAAACGGCAACTACTTCAAAAGTTGAAATCGATTGAACTTTCTTACGGCACGAGCGTCCCCGGCGTTATGACGGCGGCGAGTTTGTCTGCTTTCATATATTTCTATATATTTTAACTTTTGTTTGACATTCCAAACCTTCAACGGCAACGGCGAGACTATCTCTGGGGTTAGGATACTTTTGATAATCATTTCATTATAAATAATTTAAACCTATATGAAAACTAAATATCAGTTTAAAATTAATTATTTTTTCTATTTTTTAATATAAAGTTTTAAATATAGATAATATTATAATAATAATAACTATAGTATAAATAATAGACAATATATTTGGAAACTACATTTTTTATGTAAAATATAAATAACTAAATTATTGAAAATTACAAATTAACATATTGAATTTAATTAACATTCTTATAATTTATGAAGTTATTGTTACATATTGTGAAAGTGAAATATTAATTAAAAAAACCCAATAGAGTCACATATAGTTTGGTCTCGCCAAAAATTTGACGTTTTTGATTATAACAACGACGATAACGCTTTTGACGCGTCAACTGAAACACGAAACGTTGTCACGTTTTTAAGACTACCTCTACCCCAGCATAAATGAAGAGCGATTAAGCTAGATTGAATTTGTTGCTAAAAAATTAAACAAACAAATACTAATCACATTCTTGATTCTGACAATATCTGTAATCTGTTCCTAAAAGGTTGTTGTTCTTCATTAGTTCATCCATTATGTAAAAATGTTTAATCTCTTAATTCAATGGTTTTTCATTGAATTTATGTAAATGTCAAGTAATGTCCTACTTTCAACTTAAAGATCTAATTATCTTTGATTATTTTCTTGGTTCATCAACTTTCTCGAGGGTGAAAAATCAAAGATTTTGGGATTATATTAGAGTTAGATGTAAAGTTATCTTTCGCGACCCACCATGATTATATTTGTTCCAAAGCTTTTTTCTATGGTAGGCTTTTAAAAAGAAATTCCAACTACTTTAATGATATTGCTACTTTAAAACCCTGTACTTCTCTCTTGTAAGAAGTATCCTAGAATATGGTTGTATAGTTTGGTCACCTAACTACATGGTCCATATTGTTTCGATGCTTCACCTTTACTTAATTATTCATCACCATGCAATCTTCTTGGATTGACACTATTGTCTAAGATTTGCTGCATTAGTAGTTTTATTAGTGTTATTTATGGTGTGTTAATATCCATTAGAAGAAATTCTATGTCTTTATATTTCACTAATTCTCTACATTCTACAACGACAATATTAATGCTATTGCGTTGCATTGCAATTGGGGTTTCATATATTATATATCGTGATATCAGAATAAAAACTGTGGTTGGCGATTTTGGAAATTTTATTGGAAGGCAATATGTAGTTATAGTAGCAGAGAGTACATAACACAACCAAACAACAAACACTGTCACTGACACACAGCAAAAATAAGAAGGATAGAAGAAGAGTTCTGTCATTTCATTACGTTCGTTAGTTTTTAGATTTTAGGAGTGAAGAAATGATATTTCAATGTTTTCAAATCCATATTTGTTAGAAATGACTAGGGATGAATGCCGTGGAATGTTGAGGCGATTAGGTTTTTTTATATTATTTAATAACTATATAATTGATAATAAATATATTTGTAGAACTGGAATGCTATTCAAGTGTATTAAATGCTTTTCGTGCACAAGGAGTTTTAAACCAAAATAAAAACGAACTTTTACAAAACTTAAGAAATGTTTTTCATATATCTCAAGAAAGGCATCGTGCTGAAGCGCGCAGAGTAGCCAACGATGAAAAATTATGTACAATAGCCGATACGTAAGTTCAAGTTCATAATTAACATTATCTATAACAATATTTCCTGAGTTAATTGCTTGCACAATGATTTTTGTATATCAAGCTATAATCTACAACCATTATTTTTTTAATTTAATTTTAGAATATGTGGATCTAATACATACCAAGAATGGTTGAAGGAAGGCAGAAGGCATTATCCTCTATCAAGAAGTATACCATTGACTTCATTATCATATATTTCGAACAAAGTTGTCAAAAATATATCTAAGCGAAATGATAAACTAAAAAATGCAAACGGAAATAACATATCAAAAGATGTACCCAGTGAAGTAAATAATACTGTTTTGGAAAAGGTTTGTATTTCTTAAAACAAGAATTGCAAGATGTGTACAAAACTTAAATTTTATGCCATTAATTTAATTTTGTTATTTCAGAATACTACAATAGCAGACTGTGTAGAAAATCCTAAAAACTATATTAATGTTAGTAACAACGACCAACAACATAATCCTCTACATAATAGAAAACATTTGGAATATCCTAATTCACGTATACAATATCTTTATCATGTCCACAACATGTCTTTAATGAAGAAAAGAAAAGATGGAATAAAAAAATTAAAAAATTTAGACGATACAAAAAGGAAAAGGTGTAAAAGTCTTAACCAATTCGAAACAAAAGTGGCGATTCCTGCGGACTTGGTACAAAACGATATATTAGACACGACAGTTGTAGGAAATGAATCTACTGATTTGCAAATAGCAACATCAAAAAAGGATATCAGTGTAAATTTTTCGAAATTAAGTTCTCAAATGCTTACAAATAAAAGTACAATTTTGAAAGATGATTCCGTAAAAATCCCATCAATTCAGCAAAAAACTGTGATAAATGTCAATAATAAGCTTATAACTCCTAGCAATATTACAGCGACTTTGAATTCACCAAAAAAAATTGATTTAAAACTTTATGATAATATAGTTAATGACAACAATAATTGTAACACAGTTAATCAAATTGGTTTAACTACTATTTCTGATCAAATGCCAAATTCAAATGAAGATTTTGTTTGTCGTCAATCTAGTGATATATCAAATATATCATTTATTACAAATAGTGAAAATAATTCTAATTTGGATATAAAAAATGCAGGCAATGCTATAGCTGTAAAGAAAATTGGTCCATTAATTGTCCGTAATATCAAATTACCACATAATATTAATTTCAAGGGTGATCGGAATAAGAAACATTTGAATATTGTTTCGTCTGGTGCCAGAAAAGTATTTATACAACCGAATAAAGAATTTCAAAATCGCTTTAATAATACAAGTTTTATAAACACAATCAAAACCTCCCAAATCACACCTTTGAATATAAAATCAGCTGGTTGTACTACATTTAAAAAAATTACACCAATAACTAATATAAATGCACAGCATTTAAATATACGTAAACCTAATATGGTTATATTACAGCAAGCAAATCAGAGAAATCAATCTGCTATTACAGATCAAACAATTAAATCAAATAACGTACTAGATTCAACAACAATTTTGCCTATTCAAAGTATTTCTGGATTTCAGAAAAAAAAAGTTATTGTTATTGGATCTATTGCAAATGCGGAGAATCCTCGTATTCAAAGTAAAACATCAAATGTTGAAACAACAGCAGCTAATATTATTACTGAAGATACACCAGTTGATATATTACCTATATCTGATTTTTATATAGATAACTTTAACTATCAAAAAGTTAATATTTCTAACGAAGTCGTTTCAAATAATAATTTCATTACTGAAAATGAAACAATATATCAAGAAGAAACAATTGACATGAATGATTCTTCTGATTCTATAATTGGTACTACTGATTGGGAACTTGCACTAGATCAAGAAGTCAATAAATCAAAAGAAAATAACTTACAGTATAGGCAAAAAAATATGTATTCAGAGGAAAATACGATTATATTGTCGTCTAATTCAAATAATTCTGATAATTATCATGATTTAAATGAAGATATAATTGACGAAACATATAAATATCAATAAATCAAAAGAAAATAATTTACAGTATAGAATAGACAAAAAAAAACTATTCAGAGGAAATCACGTTTATATTGTCATCTAATTATGCTAATTATGATTTAAATTTAATGAAGACATACATATAATTGACGAAACATATAAATATACTAATCTTCCAGTAAATGATGATTAAAATTTAAGTAAATTTTGGATAATATTGATTAAAATATTAATACTGTTAGTGAAAAAAAATTTAATCAGTAGTGCGATATAGAAAAATTATGACAAATTACATTTTTCTTCCATGGTATATCATGTAATATATATTAAAGAATGTAAACTTGTAATTTTAATTAAACTATTAAATTAAATATTTTTTTAATTTATTGCTAAATTATACAATTAATATACATATATATATATATATATATATATATATATATATATATATATATATATATATATATATATATATATGTATATACATATATAACTATATCTTCACATGTTTATAAATTCTCGTGTTTGTCTACTAATTATTTCTTTTTCGAAAATGATTTTAATTTCGAAATCAGAGATTGGAGTATGTATTGTGCTGAACTCCAAAATTGAGATATACTTTAATTTGTTATATCATGTATTACACACACTTATTTATTTAATTAATTCGTCCTAAGAACTACTGTATGTAGAGAAGTAAATATTAGAAAATCATTAATTTTTTAGTGTCCAATAATTTTCTCAAATTCACAAATATAAAATGAGGGACAATGCTGAGATTGGAATTTCTCGTACGAAAATAGTACTAAAAAATTGGTGTGAGAAAATTTGCTAAATGGGATATAGCATAGCATAATAAATTTTAATTGCATTCCGAATTATAAATGGCAGCACTGCTAATTTGTGTTACCTTAATCAAAGTGCACCCAACTTCATTATAATTTAAAGTTTTGAATATGATTAAGTTTTCAACGTCGATTTCGATAACATTTGTCAGTTTTTTTTGTTCTGTGAAAGTATTTAAAATATAAAAGCTACTAATATAAAATTTAATTCTAAAATTTATAAAATGTCGTTGTTCGAGAAAAAACAGTAAGAAAAAAGTGTATAAATAAATTAAAAAATGAATTACTGTTGCTTGAATATAAATAGTTAATTTTTATATTTTTTTATATCCACAACAAATATGAAGACATATAATTAATATTAAATATAATTTTTTAGATCCAAAGTTTCTGAGAAAATACAGGCACTTACACTTGATGCCATAAATAAGTTGAGTCAAATATGGATTGAAACATTTGAATTGGATATGTGTGAAGCAAATATAGATAAATTACCTGAACATGTATCAATCTTTTACGGAGAAGTAATTGAAGAAACAATAAAAAGAAATGAAGCTATTGCAAACGGAATTAAAAGTAAGTTATTTCTATTGTTAACATTTATAAATATTTTTTTTTCCAAAACAAATTATTAAATAATTTTATTTTTTCCAAAATAGAATTAAAAGAAGAAGGTGAGATGCTTCAACGTATTTTAAATGTGGATATTGATTTAAATTTACCGAAAAGTACACCACTTTATACTGCTCAAATACGTTTAGATGAAAGACTTCAAGATTTGCGGGAACGTTTAGCAAAACGTAAAGATCAAATATATGAGCTATTGCTGGAGCAAGATGCTCTGTGTGAAGAATTGGGCGAACCAACAAGACCTCTACTAGATGATCCATTACCAACTGAAGAGGAATTACAAGATTTTCGTTTACATTTAGACGTATTAAAATCTGAAAAAAATAATCGTATGTATATAATATTAACATGTCGACGAGAAATTAAAAGTTTTATGGCCGACCTCGAAATACCGATTCAAAATGATGAAGAAGAATTGTAATTAAGTCAAAAAAGAGTGAACATTTATAAAGTATTAAAATAATTAATGTTTTTTTTCTTACAGCATTCTAAATGATCGTACTGTTCCCCTTAATCAAGATACGATTGACCGGTTAAAACATATGCATGCCACATATGTTAACCAAATGGAAGAAACCCGGGAATCTATTGAAAATATGAAGAAAAAATTGAATTCATTGTGGGAATGTTTGGAAGTAAGCCCGTCTGTTCGGCATAAATTTGCCAAATATACCAATTATTCACAAACAACATATGATCGATACTATCGTGAATTGCATCGATGTGAATGTGTTAAAAGACAAAATATTAAAAAATTTGTTGATAGGATTCGTGATGACATTTTACTTTTATGGGATAAAACAATGAAATCGGATTTGGAACGTGCTCGTTTCACAAATTATACAAATGATTGCTATACCGAAGATTTAATGGCTTTACATGAAATGGAATTGGAAGATTTGAATAAATTTTACATAGATAATGAGTAACTTATTAAATGTTATATTTTGATTTTCATAAATATATAATTGTTTATAATTTTGAATAGGAAAATCTTTGAATTAATATCTGAAAGGAGAACTTTATGGGATCGTATGATAGCATTAGAGGCAAAAGCTTCTGAACCAGGACGATATAATAATCGCGGTGGTAAATTGCTGAAAGAAGAAAAAGAGAGAAAAACAATTACAACAAAATTACCGAAAATTGAATGCGAATTAAAGGATTTAGTAAAACAATATGAAGGAGTACATAATCGGAAATTCACAATTTTTGGTGATGACATTTTGGATTTAATTTCTATGGATTGGGAAGTTAGACGTACCGAGAAAGAACAATTAATGAGCGCACGAAAAAATCAATTTACTCCATATTCAAGAGATAACACATCTAAATTTACTCCAATGTCGTTAAGAAATGGTTCCATGTTAAAAAGGATACCGTCTACAACAAATGTGTAAGTTTTTTTTTCATCAAATTTTATTTATTTTGAGTTTTACTTTTGTTTACTTTTGTATTGCTTGTTTTGTATTAATTTTACTTTTAGAAGTTTTTCTGGATACCTGGTTGTATAAGAATTCATTACAAAAAATTACACTTAAATTATAAAACTAATTAGCTTATTTCAAAAAATACATTTACAGATCTAATATGCCAAGTTCCAGTAAACGCAAATTGGCTCCACCATCTGACACAATTCAGCCTTCAGCTAAACGTAGTCTTTGGACACAATTTAATAGTCCGAATATTCGGTTACGTCCAACAACATCAGCTAAAAAAACTCCTTTTAAATCACCTATGAAAAGAAAACCTGTAATTGGCACTACAATAAACAATAGAAAAGTAAGTTTTACATTTAATATCTCATCGATATTTGCCTCTCTACTCGACGGACGAAGAATTTGTTATAATTTTAAGTCGAATGTTACAAAAACGGCAATACGTTGTTCATTATTTTGTATCAAGGCAACGCACCTCTTTTTTGACATTAACTTTAACGTTTTTTTTAAAAAAAATTGTTGAAAAATTTAAATAATTGTATTACAAAAACGTTTTTTATATAAAACATCAAATTCACAATAAAAATAATGTGTAGGACTAAATGTATTATAAAAACTGTAAAATCTCATTTAAATAATTAAAAATTTTAATTTTTGGACGAGTAAAACCGACTGTTGTTGTAGTCGACAGAAATCGAGTCAAGAGCGAGTTTAATCATATGGAATATATTAGACGGACTATTCGCTAAAACTTGCCGGCGAGTGTTTTGGCGACTTCAATCAGAGTCGCTAAAGCACCAAAAATTTCCAAATTCGAGACGAGGCGAGATTTGAATCTGCTACTACTTTAATCATAAGGACAGGACATATTTCCTACGATATCCAATCAAGTTCAGTATTAAATTTTTGACTGAAAAATCTTTTCATTATAGTCCGGTAGATTAAGTGGCAGCAATAAAAAGCGTCATTCTAAAACGAAATCTAAAGTCCCGAAAATTCGTGTAAATGAGGATGCAATTATCACAGATACATTTTATGATTCGTTTGAGGTATGTTTATAATTTTCATAAATTTTAGCTTAATACCATTTGTACAAATGTAATGCTAAGGGATATTTTTTTTTGTTTAAAGTTAAGGAAAAATGAAATTATCAATTAACAAAATTATATTATTTTTTTTATTATTTTTAAAGGAGTACATTGAAAAAGATCCATCTAGTAGATCATCTATAATGTGTGAAAATAAACCACCTACAACAATGATGCGAAATAAAAAAAATAATATAAATACAATAAACTCCAGATTAGTACGAACACCATCAAAACTGAATATTTGCGAACAAGTATTAATGAATAAGAAATCATTAGTAACATTAAGTCGAACAGTATCACCAGCTGGTAGTTCCAGCAGTCGTAAATTAACTACTAAAAATCTTCCAATAATTATTTAAGTATTTTTTTAATAGCATATTAACAAATATATATATGTATATTGTATATATATATATATCCTTAACTAAATGTTTTTTATTCATTAATTATCAATAATTTTGTGAAATGTATTTTTTTATAATTTTTGTCAATGTGATCTTGGTTTTTTTTTTTGTAATATTTATAAATGCTGTTCGAAAATTTAATTTTTTTTTATAACAAAGATATTTTTATTATAATAAATATAATTTTGCACAATATGTACAAAAAAAATGAAATTAATTTCATTTTATGTAAGACCACCGAAATAATACTTGAATGTTGAGGGTAAAAAACCTACTAGTAAGAGTATATCGTATTTTATTTATTTTAGGTTTTTCTGTGTTTAATTTTTGTTAAATTCTTAAATAATAAATCAATTTCGCAATATTGTAATATTTGTTTTAATACGATAAATTCTTGTAATTATGATAAATAATTTATAACAATTTGAATTTGGACATAAATTGACGTTTACCAAAAATCATATAATGAATATAAGATTTTCAGATAACTAATTATTCATCATTTTTCATTAAAAATAAGAAAGACAGCTTTCACAGAAAAGATCTTTATCATAAATATGGGTTGAAAAGATTTTTTTTATTAATATGGTTTTGATATTCGATGTGCATTTGTAACTAATACAAAATATTTTTATTTCGGGGTTATTTTTTTTTCGTTATATTTCAAAAAATTAATGAACAAACAATAGGATAAAAAAGAGTAAAGTAAATATATAAAATGGAAGAGGCTTTTAATCTCGTTTAGTTTTATATTTATATATATTACATATAAATAAATAGATATATGAGAATGAGTTAGATCTA
Organism: Rhamphomyia laevipes; assembly: GCA_963920725.1. Lineage (NCBI taxonomy): Eukaryota > Metazoa > Arthropoda > Insecta > Diptera > Empididae > Rhamphomyia > Rhamphomyia laevipes. The sequence continues at coordinate 36,981,880 of OY987258.1, read as the reverse complement.
TCTATGTTTATTATCTTATCTATATTTTTCTAATTTTCGCGCCAAAATAATATTTTTTTTTGTCAATTAGAAATACTTATTAATGTAACTAATTATCTAATTAATATGTTTGACCATCAAAATATAAAAATTAAAACATAATTACACTGTACCGATGGCAACATAGTACCTATCAGATTTCAATCGCACCTTCGCACCTCTGTGTCCACACAATCGGTTTTCCATGCACCATTATATGAAAACGTCAAATTAGAACTTTACACTGAACGAATCGGTACTAAAATGATCGATACAATGTAGCTTGTAGCCCATACTTTAGTCGTTTTATCATTGTTGTTGTTATATAATCGGACTACACTACTGCAGTATAAATTTGTTGTTAACAGTGACTTTGTAGTGTTTGATGTTCTTGTGGTCTGGAAAAACTTGCTATCTCTACAGAAATTTGATGTTTAAAATATAATATATAAAAATAAATAATAATAATAATAAATAACAAAAAATTGGAGATGCGTAACACTTCAAAAAGGTTACTTTGAGAATTATAGTAAATATATAGTGTGCTTTAAACATTATCTAATATTTTAGTGATTCTGCTGGAGATACTAAAACTCGGCAGAATAGTTTAGAAGATATTAATTTAGACCAGTTCCTAAAGACGTCCAACTATGAAGATACTATAAAACAATTGGATATATATTATGGGATTGGTAAAAGTATCTTGATATTTGTAGAGCAATAACTAATGTTATGTATTTTTTTACGGTTTAGTTAAGAGGCAATTGTTACGATACCAAAGTCCTATAACCGGACTCTTTCCTGTTATGTCAACAGATCAAGAAGTTGGAAGTGTTCGTGATAGTGTATATTGCGCTGCTGCAGTTTGGAGTCTTTATCAGGCATATAGAAGAATTGATGATGATCGTGGTAAATCATATGAATTGGGTCAATCAACTGTCAAATGTATGAGAGGTATAATAGAATGTTGGATAAAGCAAGCTTCCCGCGTCGAATTATTTAAACAGAGACAAAGTAATCAGCATGCATTACATTGTAAATTTCAATTGCACACTGGTGAAGAAATTTATTCAGATGAGCAGTATAATCATTTACAAATTGATGTTGTTTCATTGTACATAATTTTTTTAGTACAAATGATTACGTCTGGTCTTCAAATAATATATACACAAGTAAAATTTTACATAAAGTCTTTAAACACTGACCAATGTTTAAATATAATTCGCAGGATGAAGTAGCTTTTGTACAAAATTTGGTATATTATGTGGAAAGAGCCTATCGTACACCAGATTTTGGTATGTGGGAACGAGGATCTAAATACAATAATGGTACACCTGAAATTCATGCTTCATCGATTGGTATATTGATTGCCGTAACTTTTATATATGTATATTCTATATATTTTTTGGTTTTAGGTATGGCTAAATCGGCATTGGAGGCAATTAATGGCTGCAATTTGTTTGGTGAAAAGGGGGCATCATGGAGTGTTGTATATGTAGATATAGATGCACATAATCGTAACAGAAGTATATTCGAAACAATGTTACCAAGGGAATCAAGTTCTAAAGTAAATTACTATTTTACATAATAATACTAACTAAATTTTTAAAATAATAATAAATCGAGTGTGGTCATAAAACATTCCAAACTTCGTTGTCTGCCAGGGCAGGATCAATTTATTTATTGAGATCGAGAAACTTGGTCTAAATACGATAGGAAATTGAACTGAAAAATTTTATATAGATTTTTTTGAGCCGTATTTAATTTTTAAGAATAAATATTTATTTCCAATTTTTTTTTTTTTTTTTATTTGAACTGAATTTCCTCAATAAAAAGTCGGTTTTCATGTAATCGGGATTCATTCCGGCGTGGTACGTGTCATCGGTTTTTTACAGAACATTTAAAAATAAATTCGACAATGTGGTTACATTTATAAAATATGTATTAATTCTTTTTTTTTAGGGAGTAGATACATCTTTGATACCAACACTATCATTTCCAGCGTTTGCTTCACATGAGGAAAGATTAGTTGACCAGACCAAAATAAATATAATTAATCGCTTGCGCGGTAAAAGAGGATTTAAAAGATTTAGCAGAGATGGATATCTTAGTAAACTAGAAGATAAAACAAGAAGGTAAATATATTTACCGTAAAATGTTATATTCTTACCAATGACGAGAATACCAACCAAATGTAAGCAATTAATAATGATTATTTATTAAAATCTATAGGTATTTTAATAGAGGCGAAATAAAAGATTTTGAAGGAATAGAATGTGAATGGCCAATTTTTTTTATATACATGATAATTGATGGTGTTTTTAAAAATAATGTTGAACAAATTGAAGAATATCAAACTGAACTTAGAAAATGCATGTATTCTGATCCAAATGGAGATCCTGTTGTTACAATGTATTTTGCTCCAGATGGGGATGGTTCATATCAAAGAGCTCCATCACAAGCGCTTTTCCTTTGGGGACAATCTGTATTTATAATAGCACAGCTTCTAACCGCAAGTCTTCTGCATATTAACGAATTAGATCCAATTAGACGTTATTTGCCAAGTTATAATCGCCCTCGTAAAGCCGGAAGATATTCAGCATTTCAGGTAAATTAATTGCACATATTATACCCATCCAATATACATATATATATATATATATATATATTCAAAACTCCTACAACACTAGATAAATATAATTTATACTAAAAGTGTTTTATTCTGTCTTAGCTATACTATACTCAATATATTAGTACTAGTAGTTCTTTGGAATTAAATTAGTTGGCATATTATAAACTATTAACACCCAAATATTTCATAAGCAAGAACTTATTTTTGTAATTTTTATACATTTGAAGTAGGGGTTTTGTAATTTCGCTTTATGTATTTAAAAAGACAAGAAAAAATATTAAAATTATTCAATTTAATTCTACAGGGAAAACCAAATGATGTAAGTTCAAGTATTTAAAGCCATTTATAAATTGGAATAATATTATAATTTGCTATAATTTGCAAAATAAAAATTTAGCTGCATATAAACAAGTATAATTTGAATTTACTTATGCTTATTGCTTCCATTGCGGTTTGACTTACAAAAACCGTAATTTATTTACATATATTTTGGACAGTCGATAGTGCATCAAATTATTCAGAATTTTTTAAAATTACTATATCTAAAACTCGTTTTAACTAGTTTTTAAAATTTAAATAATTTATATTGATTTATTTGCAATCAATTTCAGCTGAATGGTTTATGTGGAATTAATGGATTTATTCGGTCAAAAGATAAATACACTATAAATAATACAAAAAGTTTTATCATTATCATAATTCTGTTTGGTAAATTATATAAATAAATTGTTAATTCATATGTAGTCACGCTTGTGTTATTTAGATAAAACAAGCGTGACTATCACAATTTACTTTAGAGAATACCACTCCAAGTTTTCCTAAAATTTGTAATTCCAATAAATCGGGCATTACAGTTCTGCCTTGGTTGTAATGTTCTGGATCCGAATATTTAAATATAAGTTATTTATATATATTTAAATATAAGTTATATACAATTTCAATAACTTCTTTACGCACTAAGTTATTGCTGTATGAAAAACGGTCACTCAAATCTTTTGCAAATTTGGAAAACATTGACTATTATTAAATAAATAATATTTGTGTGGAATGGCACTGGCAAAACACTATTACTTGATGAGGTGATTTTTTATCTATTCCATAAAAGAATTTTTACTTTTCCGGTTATTGAATTTTAACATATATATTTAATGCAGATATAAATAGAATAATAGTATATTTAAATTTTATTTTAATAGCTTTATAAAATAAACTACATCACGTTAAAGTAACTCAATTGTTTGATATAAATTAACAAATCTCTAGGACCGCGTACCTCATGCAGTGAGGTACTAAAATTATGAAAATTAGAGAATAACATTAATATAGATTCAAACTGAATTATTTTTGGAAGAAAATATTACAATCCTATAATATACATTTTGATATTATGATAGATGAAAACATTTTTATTAAAAACAAAATATTTGTTGAAAATTGCAACAATTGTAGAATACTTTTTGTTGCAAAAAAGACATAGTTTTGGGTTTTAGAATAAATTATGTGATTTTAATAAAAATATATACTATTCTTAAATTGTATTTGTTTGTTGTGAAGTCCTAAAATGCTTTACAATTTTTATAAAAACATTAATTTATCTTAATGAGTTTTATTCAGTAATACGGAAGATAAAAATGATGTTGTTAGTTAAAGAAATCATCATTTCAAGAATTAGTATTTAATTGCGTGCTAAACTGTTTTATTTATATCAATAATTATATTTATATAATTTTGTTTTAACAGGCGAAACCAGGAACCGTAAGTTTTAAAAATCTTAAGTCTTTTTGTGTTGTGTTTGCACGGATGTGTACAAAACTTAATACAAAGTTTATTTTATTTAATTTATATAATTTTTGAATACCGCATTTTTGAATAATTATTCCAAATTTTTTTCAATTTGCTTGTAATTAAAAATATTTGTTTGAATAGCTTTCCTAATTCTTTTTTATATCTTAGGGAACAGCAACTGATTTAGTTGTTCAAATCGTATTAATTGCTGAATCTATGAGACTTCAGGCTATGATGGCAACATATGGAATTCAAACACAAACTCCACATGAGGTATATTATTTTATTCATTTTTACTCTTGAAATCGTTCACAAAACAGTAACACTCTAATTACTCGATTACTAAAATTTATTATACTTTTAATAAATTGGAAAAAAAAGAAATATATTTATTCTATAATTTAGGTAGAACCTGTTCAGATTTGGTCATCAACTGAATTAATAAAAGTCTACCAGTTTCTTGGTGTTAATAATAAAATTGGTTTAACTGGTAGACCATCTCGTCCTGTTGGTTCCCTAGGAACAAGTAAAGTGTATAGAATTTGTGGAATGACTGTTTTATGTTATCCACTTATATTTGAGGTGTCTGATTTTTACCTGTATAGAGATATGGCTCTCTTAATTGATGACATTAAAACAGAACTTCAATTTGTTGGTAAATATTGGCGTTTATCTGGACGGCCAACAGTATGTCTTCTTATTAGAGAAGAACATATGAGAGATCCTCAATTTAAAGAAATGTTAGATTTGTTGGCTATGCTGAAAAAAGGATATTGTGATGGCATGAAAGTACGGATCGGAAGATTACAAAATCTTATATCCAGCTCATGCATAGGTAATATATTAACATAATTTTCAGATTTGATCATAAAAGTTACAACACAAATAATTCACAAGGCAAAGTAACCCCACTTTTAAAATAATATTTTCCAGCAGAGCATTTGCAAATTTAAATTGAAAACCGGAAAAAAAATTATTGAAGCTTTTAAAAAATAGTTAAAAATTAATTCTTAGAGCTTAACTTTTATCTTCCGAATGTGTACTTAAGTTATTTGACTGGTAATAATGGGAATAAAAATCATATAACTACATTAATAATGGGTTTTTACCAACATAAATTAAAATAGCTTATGAATAAATTAAAATACATAAGATTTTTGGTATGACATAAGCTATTTTTCCATTATCATTTTCGTCACATTAGAACTACATAAGGGAAAGAGGGTTTAATATTGAATTTCTTATCTATTCAACAGAACATTTGGATTTTCTGAGTCAAAACGATTTACCTGAAAATGAAAACGCATTCGCTCAAATAAATCATGAATATATTGGTTATCAAAGTTTAACAGATGTACCTAAAGCTCAATCTTACAGTGAGGAAAAACTTAATTGTGATGTATGTTAATTATTATAATATAAATAGTATACACATTTATTATGTATTTATAAATATATTCTAATTTTTCACTATATTGTAGATATACAAAAACAAACCAACTTTTGAAATTGTAGATGTTTTACGTAAAACTGAGTCAATATATTCATTATGTCAGCTATGGGGAATACTATTTAACAGAGAAGGTCCATATTATGAGATTAATGGTTTAAATGTAAACCAAGCGTTAACTCAATTGTATCACAGGGCAGGATCATTACGTTACTGGAGAGCTGTTCGATATTGTAGTTCTTTGCTACATCATATAGTTGATTCAATTAGTCCATTCATTACAACCGTTTTGGTTAATGGTAAAGAATTGACAGTTGGTGTTATTGGTCATAAAGAAACTGTTTTTGATAAGCCAATGACACCAGCTGAAATACAAGACGTAATGTATACAACTGTACAACCTTATGATGTTATACAAGCAGTATTACAACAAGAAGTAGTTTTATATTGTGGTAGATTGATAGCTACAAGTCCCGATATGTTTCGCGGAATATTAAAAGTATGTAATTGTATTTTTCAAAAAATAAATTAACCTTTTTAATAACATTGATTCTTCAGATACGAGTTGGATGGGTATTGGAAGCTATGCGAATTGATTTACAAAATTCGGGTCAACAAAATGTTGACCTAGATAATTTATCACCATTTCAAGTACGAATTTTACTGCAACGTGTACTAACAGTTCGCGAATGGGCTATTGATGAGAAGTAGGATTTGGCTACTTAAATTTCATAATATTTTTTTTTCACAAATTAACATTACTTTAGATTAACAACTCTCCAAAAAAGGCAATTAGAAGGTTGTCTTTGTCGAGTTCCACAAAATTTTTATAATATGGTTTGGGATGTTTTACAGAAAACCCCATTGGGTATAAAAGTTCAGAATCATCATTTACCTGCTGTACCAACATTAACAAATATGAGTCGCGGTGAACTTTCATTTTCATTATTAGTGGAAGAAACATTGATATGTATTTTAAAACCAGAAAGACGACAACTTACAGTTGAATTATTATGTATAATTGCCACGATATTAAGCAGGTATTTGTATTTTAATTGAAAATTGCTTTTAAAGTTCTTTTAACAATTATTTTTAATTGCAGAAATCCTGAGCTATGTTTTCAACAGCCTTTGGATTTGGATGAAATTTTATTAGAAGCGTTTTTGATGTATTGTAAAGTAAGTATATTTATTTCTATAGTGGATTAATTTAAATCCTCATAATATTTATAAAAAATCTAATCAAATTTTTAATATTAGAAATTCTCTTTTTCATTTATCAAATTTATAAATTTTAAATGAATAAATATAATATTTTATATAATTCATAAAATTTAGTAGAAACTATAATTTAAATTATATTTTTCTATATTTCCTATTCAAATTGTAATTTTTGGAATTTTGATTTTAATATTTAAATAATTTCTGCGCTCCTATGGTTAAAAATATTTACAATTGTGTTGAAACAAGTATTGAAATCTCAAGTTTTTACATTCAGTAAATACAATTTTACGAAAATCTACTAATTACTTCTAATTTTGAAAAATTTTCATATATCCGGTTTAAAGTGAAAGTAAAATTTCCAATAATTTATTGAATCACTTTGTGAAATTACTATATTAAATTTATGTAAATATAAAAATATGTTTCATTACATATGCATATTCGAAACTAAATGCATTACATTGATTATCTAACTACACAAACTTTAATATTATTGTTTATCTAACCATTTTTTTTTAATTTACATTTTATTTATACAAAATAAAAATAAATTTTAATATAGTATGATTTATAATCAATTAATATTTTATAGGATAACAAAATTGTAAGTACTAAAGATATTCAGCCATTATTTGCACTACCTTATTCTGTAACTACTGGATATTTAGCAAGGGCAACAGTAAATAAGGTACTTCAAGGTGGTGCCTTTGCAACACAAGATGAAGGTGATTTAGTTCATGACGAAACTTGTGGAGTCTCTTAAATAAATATAATAAATATAGTTAAATATTTTTTTTGCGATGTATTTTAAATGCATTGCTTTTTTATTATTCGATTTTATTTACTTAAAATACTAGTTCATTTGTTTTTGTTGTTGTTTTGTTGTGTAAATATGAAATTATAACAAAAAAAAATTATTAAAAAATATTAAGTTTAAGGTTTTTGTTATATATTTAATAAAAACAAATGCAGCCAACCAAGGGTGTGCATATATCTCGTAGTGATAGTGATATATAAGTATACTATGCAAGAAACAGCGCTTTATAAAAAAATATCAGGAATCCGTAAAGGCAGATTACTTGAGACTGATACTATTGACACGAACTAGTGTGACAAATCAATCATCAAAGCGTATTTTTTCTACCTTTAAATCCGGAACAACATTTCATAGTGTTTTTATTTACTTGTAAAAGTTATAATTGGATAGAGATACCATAAACATTTAAACAAATCTGACAAATAGGGTAAAACTTACAAATATAAAAAGACGAAACCCAATATTATATTGAATAATTTGAGTTTGAGGTTGAGTATATAGAAGAATACTACCCAATAAAATAAAATATAAGTTTTATTAACTTTTATAAACTACTCCGGTAAAATACTTATAGCCTTCTTCTACTTGGCTATATTAATAAGGTAAAATTAATTTTATTAACCGTTTTAGTCTAGTAACATTTACATAAGATACATACAAATATGAAAAAGCAACTCAATGTAAAGTTATAAAAAATGACAGTATGCTTAATTAAAATATATTATCTCTACAAGAATTATATACCAACTACGAGGGCTACAGAAACAAAAAATATACCAATATACTCATGAAACCAGTGGCTGAATTCTCTGTAAAATATAACCTAAAAAACCCTTTATTTTATTGGTAATTATGTTTAAAACATTTCACACTTTTAAAGGGTTTCTATAAGTTACTTGAAATACGTAAATTTCGAAACTTAGAGAATCTGGCAACATATTTTTGAATTAAAATCGATTAAATTAAAATTAAAATTATAACACAATTGGATCTACTAACTTTGTAATATTGTAATTTGACTTAACTTAATTAATTATTTAAATTTTAAAACATTACCCAGTCATATTTTTAAAAATAATCACCAACTAATTTTTAAATTTTTATTGTAAATTGTGTTTTCGAAACATTATATATTTAACTTTTCTATGTTATCGAAACTTTTAAATTTGATTCTTTGTTTTCATTCATTTTATAAAGTGTTTGTAATTCTTTTAATGCTTGTGCAGATATAAAAGTTGGATTTTGATTGTTCATTTCTAATGAAGGATTTTGTTTTAAATTAGATTTTTTGATTTTTTGACTCATATCGTTAGACCAATTTTGTAGCCATAAATTAGGTTCTTTTTTTGTTTCTATTGATAATTTTTTATAATCATTTATATTAATATGACGTTTGTTTGTAGATCCTGAAGATTCTGCTTCACTGCCGATAGGTCTTGTTTGTGTTTGTGGTCCAAGTTCTAACATTAGTTGTAAATCTGCATGTTCTCCTAATCGAAATCCGAAACCAAATCGTGAATCGGTTCCTAGAAAATGTATAAATTTATAGAAACAACAACAAAATTAATCCACAAAGAAAAAAATAGATTATTCAAACCTTTTTTAATTTGAGGAATTGTTGAATATACTAGAGATAATAATGATGGAAGTTCTTGTGGTACAATTAAAGCTTCACCTACAAAATTAATGATAATATAAAAATTTATTATATAGAAATAGAAAATCAATCTTGTTTGGTTTAATATTTGAAATTTTTAAATATTACTAAATATTTTTTCAATATTCAATATTTTTTCAATAAGTTTCAATTAAACTAATTTATTAACAATTTTATAATTAACATATCCTGCAGCATCGATAAACAAATAGACAATAATTATATTAACATATTTTGAAATACCACCAAAGATATTCTAATAGTACCACGGAAATATCTCACAAAACAGTACCACTTTTGAATTAAATATAATTTACAATATTTCAAAAAAATCATCTGATTAAATTTATTTTAATATTTTCTTTTGGTCTTATGATGCAGACCAATTTTTATCACAAATGTTGCATTCTTGCATTCAGCCGGTTATAATGCAACATTTGTGACAAAATTTAGATTTCAGGTGTTACACTTTCACAAATAAACAAAATAATAAAATATAATTTAATAATTTGAACTGCAACTTTCGGGGAAAAGTAAAATTAACTTGTTTTTATTTTATTACGCGACCCAAATTTAATGCATTAGTGTGAATTTAAATTCAGAAATAATTTGTCATATTTTTTAGTAAGTATATTCTGTACAATACTGAAAATAATGTTTCTAAATTGTAAAACTAGAGATAAACATAGATGTAATGCAAACTATAATTTACATTTAAAAATCTTTGAATAATATAATAACACATATTATAAATATAAATTATAATTAAATAGATACTACTATAATTATCAAGTCTGCCATTTAAATCATGATCTGTAAAAATAATTATGATTTTTTTAAACTGCAGAGTTATATCATTTTCTATTATTGCATCTATAAATATCAATAAAAATATGATCACGTTTTTTTATATTTTGGTCCATTATGTAAATTGCAAATATTTTAAATTTTCAAACAATGATTATGTAAGTGATTGAATATCTACGATTACGATATATTTTTATTTAATATTTACAATTTATGTTTTTTATATTTTAATACACAAAAAAAAAAAAACAGAAAAAGCTAATCTTTCAGTTGATTGTAAAATCGCACTTACATTTTAAAATTACGATACAAAATATAATAAGCCTAATCATTATTAAATTAAAAATGTTTTATTATATTTAATAATTTGTTTTGATTTTAAACAAAATTCATCCGTAAATTTTTTAGTTTACTTGTAAAATTACTTTTAAAGACTAAATTTTCAAAAAATATAGAAATCGAAATTGTTCGAGCTGTTGTTACACATCAATTTGCTCACAAATAAAAATATACCCTACCAAATATGACATAGTTTTGCTTGCAGTAACCATGAACCATTATTAAAAACTCTCTCTTTTTTTTTTTATAAAGTTACAATACAATTTTCATAATATAATGTGCTAAACTTGAGAAGGTATAAATATATATTATGATTTTCATTAATGATGGAAACTGAAAATATATTTTTTTTAGGTACCTGAACTTTGAACTGGAAAATATTAAGAAATTAATAAATTTTCACTAATGTGCAGTCCATTTTGGTTGGTTGATTACGAATATATACAGAAAAAAATTATTTCAGATTTTATTTTATATTTTATTTTGTTGAAAATAACGACAATTTAACGTGGGGCAATTAACTTTAACGTAAACAATTTAACATTCACAATTAATTTAACGTGTATAGTGTTATAGTTATACGTGGGTACAATTTAACTTGATGACAAATTAACGTGGGGCAATTTAATGTACGACCGACTGAGTGATAAATTAATGTGGACAATTTAAAGTGTTTTTTCTTTAATGGAATTGTGGAATATATAAATATTCCATGTTGAAGTGTCGTCCATTGAACCAGAATAAATAATTAATGGTTTTTGCAAACCTGAAGTCAGCCATAGTTTCTCATGTAGTCTATACATAGTTGGCTTAGGATTATACAACAAAAAGCTCAGGACACACAATGATGTGGGATCATGCCTTTAAGATACGGCAATTCGAGGTAAAAAAGTATGCAGTGGCGAACGCGAGAAAAATGAATACTTTTTCTGTCTCATGTACCTGTGAAGGAAATGATTTGGTTCTTACTATATGGTTTGGGATGGAAACCAATCTAAAATTCGGTAGAAAATTTTGCTGAATCCAATCCAATTCATGTAGATTGTGGTTAGGTGACACATTTTTCGTCATAGTATCGCTTTTAAATTCCAAAATTTTAATAAATTCGTGAAAACTTGTCGTCACATCAAATTCTTAAACATAAAATTATTGCTACGTTAAATTGTGCTATGTGAAACTGCCTGTTTCCCTTTCATTTTCTATATAGATGTATGTTGTCTACTCCAATGAAAATCAATTTTTTTGTTTTAATAATATGATTAAATTTATTTGTTTGTTTTAGTTAAAACTTTATTAGCATAACAAAATATCCAATCAATAAATAATCAAAAAAAATTGTTGATACCTGCTAATAATAAAAATATTACTTCATACTAAATAAACAATAATTGAATAGCAAGCAGCAAAGTGTATAAAATTTGTTATCTTATCATCTTGGTGACATTTTAATTTCAAATTTCAATGTTTCTGCATTCTACATTATAAAAAGGACACTCATATTTTTATTAATTAATAATATTTTTCTATTTACCCTATGCGACGATGTGTTGTTGTTGGTGATTGGATTTTTAGCCACAGCACCAAGCGTTTAAATTTGAATTTTGAATAATAAATTCTATAGATATAGGTTTTATTTTTCCAATTTTGTTCTAAATTTATAATTTGACTGTGTTTAACAAGTTCTCAAAGTATTCTTGCATTTTTCTCATCGTTTTTTATTGAGCCAGTTCTTAAATTACTAATTTTATGTTTTAAATTATAATTATTATAATAATTATTGTAATATTTCTTTTTTTGTTAAATTATTATTATAATAATTCATTTATATTAATTATTATCCTAATCATTAATCAAAAAAAGATTATTTGGGAACCGGTACTGTGCTGTAGGCAATACAAAATACCCTACAATTTTAAAATTGGCTTAGAAAAATAGGAGATTGTAGACATTTAGAATATTTTAGTATATAAGAGCAGAGAAGTGCTGTTAAATATTTTACAAATCTGTTCTATTTATCTCAGATTTTGTGAAATTTTTCAAATTATGTAACATTTTCCAAATTTTCCCAAAAAAATTCAGTTTTTTTTTGCAGATTTCATTCTGTAATATATTTAAAAATGCTTAAAAAGAGAAAAAAAATACGTGGTAACCAAAATCCAACTCAAATCAGTAAGTATGCCATTAATGACCATGAAGAAAACACACACGCTATGGTCAGGAGATTTGTTCGATGATAGGATAGTTGATTGGAGTAGTTTTGAACATATGTCTTGCATCCTTGCATGCTGTGATAGTTCAAGCGTAAATAGAAGGCTTTGAATATTGAGGGACTATGTGTTCGATCATAGACGACGCTGACAATCTTATTAACATTAATTAACTCCTATTTATTATGGACCCTGACAATTTTATTCCGGCTAATCCATTAGTAACACCCGTTCATATTGAATTACATTATAATATAAGAAATATATAAAAATACTTCCAATATTTTGTCCCTAATTTGTTGTCGTGGATTTTCCTTGATATTGGTAAGTATTTTCCTATTAAATATTGAAATTTATCCATAAAATGATAGGAGAGTTGCTGAATGATGTATTAAGGTGCGCAGTGTGTAAACTGTAAGTTTTTTATTGAAAATATTTACATAAAACTTCGTGGCCTTAAAATTTTGTGTAACAGGTGGACCCACTTAAAAAAATTCCACTGACTTATCATTTGCTTCATAGTCGGTTCAGATTTAGTCGGTTCAGATTTATAAAGTAAACTTATAATGCGATTATATAATTTTTTTAAAATTGTTATTTATTATATAATATATAATTTTAAAAATGGAATTTTCTAAAAATTAGTGTCTTTTATTTTTTACATAATTTTTTCTTAATAATTATATCAAAAATTAGTTTTTTTTATTAATGCAATTGAAATATTTTTTTAACAACTTTTAAATGTTATAATTAATTATCAAGATTGTTATTAAATATAATTATTTTTCAAAATATTATTTAAAATTCTTATTTATTAATATAATATTATTAATTTAAAATTTATTTTCATCAGATTCAATTAATTGATTTTCCATTCGTATCTTAGATAAGTTTTTAATTATTTCTGCGCAATTATTCATCATTAAAATATAGTCTGCTGTATCACCAGCAGAACTTTGTCCTTCTAAATATTTTGTATTTGATAAACTGGAACTAGTTCCATTACTAAAATTAAAAAAATAAATAAAAATTAATTAATAATTTATTGAATTTTAAATAATTTTTATATACTCAGTGGTTTCTGTTATTTTTGTTAACATATTTTGTGTCATGATAGCTGCATTTTCTAATTCAATCAACATTAAATGATTATTTCGAGATATTGATGATGATTCTCTATTATTTTTAAGTCGTGTATGTAATTGAAGTACTGCATTTGTTGTTGTATTTAACATACTGATAACATTTGAACACATTTGAGACGTAACTTTAAAATTAAATTAAAAATTAAATGTTATTTTTTGAGATTGCAATGAAAATATAACAAAATTTTATTGTATACATACTTTGTAATTCCGGAGGAGCATTTGTTGTATCAATTTGATTAAAACTAAAAAGGTCAACTGTTTCACGTATTTTACTAATATTAGGAATATTTGTTGTTGGCAATAGCCTATTATCAGGTACAAGATTTTTTTGCCGTATTGATGGAAATGGTTTTCCATTTTTATAACTTGGCCCACTTGATATTTCTTCTGAACTTGAATCTTCATGTATTCCACCCGTTGATAAATTTACTATAAAAAATAAAAAATAGTTTTGTGTATTTTTGTGAAAATCTATTACAAAATATTTACCACTACTGTATGATGACTGCATACTTTTACGCCGAGGTAATATTATATTTGTATTGGCATTCAATCTCATTTGTCCTATGGGTAAACAAAATGAAATTACATTAAAAGTTCTGTTAATATATATGGAAATTTTTGATATTACTCTTTAAATAATACATTTTATATGTTAAAGAATGAAACCAAATTAAAAAAAATTAAATAAGTGAGAAAATATCGCCACACAAAGGACAAAAATGGTGTTATTATCAATAACCAGAATAATCTAAGGCTGATGATTGGAGTCCAAAACGGCGATACTTTATGTACTGCATAAGCAACTGAGTCACGGATGTATTGGAGTTAATGGGATATTGTAATTAGTGGATATAAAGACCCTCTATAATATTTAAATACCAACCAAATTATAAGACCCTACGTTAAATATTCCCTATTATATTATACAGTGGACCGAAGGTATAGCCTTGATTTATATACAGAAGGTGTATAGTAGTATTAGTAACAGTGCACTTTTTTATTTTTCCAATATAATATAAATCGAGATTCTTTATATACTCGTGACGTGATTATATACAATTTTTAGATTCGAACTAAGGCAGTGTTTTTATGTTAACCGCACACGGGGGCTTAATTTAAAAAAATAACCCCATGTATAAAGTTTCATACTTATCCTATATACCCCCACATTTTCAGTAGTGTTACTATTATTTCTAAGCGTTTGAAAAAGTAAATTATTATTTTGCGTACGATGCAATTAAAAACAAAATTAATTCTTCTAAGTACACTAATTTCTTGTTAAGTTATACATATTTTATTTATTAGAACATAATATATTAATTAATTGTCTTTCTTACCCGATGATGATATGTTCCGACTTAATGATGAAACTTTAGTAAGATTATTACGACACATCCGAGAATCCGTATCAGAATCACTCTAAATATATTTGAAAAATAAGAACCCAAAATTATGATTTATTTAAATTAATCTATATAATTATTTAACATACCACTTGGTGTAAAATTCCTACTGAACTACTTCGTGTATTCATTGAAGTATTGTTTTTAATGGCTTGAGAATTAGTTTTTCTAGTTGTTCGTGATGGTGTTCCACTAATACGAATAGCGGGTGTAGGTATCTGTGAATTCTGTGCAGCAGGTCCTATATAGATTATAAAAAAATAAAATTAGCTTACTTATATAATTCCCTAAATTTTTTATTTCGTTCTGCTAAATAAGTAATGATAATTTTATTTCGTTCTTAATAGCAAATTACTAAAATCTAACTTATCAATTATATTTTAAACTTTATCCTCTGCTGTTTAATTTTATTATATTTATTTTTATTTTAATGTTTTTTGTACAAAATGGAACAAAAAATTGTAACATGAATAAAATAAAAGGAAGGATTTTTACCTTTGGAAAAACACAAATCACTTAGTGAGCAAGCACGTCTTATAGAAGACTCGTCATAAGTCACAAATTTTGATGTTCTGGTATTTCCTAAAAAATAATATAAATAAAAAAATATGAGCAAACCATGTAAATACATATATCAAATATTAATATAAATAACAAAATAAATAAAAATTATTTAAAAATATGTATTAAAATATTTTTTTTTTATAAAATATCCTTGTTCTGTTAAGATTACAAATATAAGAGAGTTGCAGCTTTTCTAAGAAGCATGAAATATGTAGTTTTAATATTAAATATAATAGTAATTATAATGTTATATAAATTTGGAAATTATTAAAAAAAAAATTAGCGGTTTCATACAAAATTCTATAATTTTGAAAAAATATATATTTGAAATTACGTCTGAAATAAAAGGTTAAATTTGAAATATTTACAAAAATGCATTTTTAATTTTAAAGGAATAATTTAAAAACAATATTAAACAGGGAACCGAAAACGGACTAATGGATAGCCAGTTCAATTTTATTGTACTTTTTTTTTTTTAATTTTCAATAATTCGTAAAGAGACATTTTCAAAGCTAAATAAATGTTATAAAAACTAAAATAAATAAAATTGAAAATAGTTTGTTAAAAGTTACCTAAACTGAATTAAAGGCGTTTGAAATAAATTGAATAAAGGAGATAGAGTGAAAATTATTTAACAAGCTATATTTTGCAAAAAATTTGGATAACTATCCTGTAAAAATAATATTTGTTACGGTGTCGTGTGATTTATATAAATGATTTAATTATTGTAATTACTTATGCTGAAAATTACTCAATTAATTTTAGCCAAATTCGTTTATCTTAAGATATAATTAACATATATGAAGAAATTATGTAAATATGTACATTCCAATTTCATACTATTTTTTTAAATTTCTATTTGCGTTGTAAAATTTACACATAAATATTGTATAGCCATTAAATATTAACATCTAAATTTAATGGCATGTAATGTACTTTATATATAGAGAGTTGAACAAAAATGAACCAAAGACATAACAAAGAATGTATACTTACCTACTAAGTTTTAAATTATTTTTTACACAAAATCATGCGATTAACTGAAATCAAAAGCTTTACTGAAATATGTATAAATTACATTTACCTGTTGCTCTATTTTTATATATAATCGTTTTATAAAACTGTTGTAATTTTTTACTACAGTATTTATAACAAATTTTTATAAAGAATGTTTGAAAAAAGATTTATTTATTTTTATAATTCTATTGTCGTCGAAACAGCGTTGTTTTTCAGTTTTGTTATCGTCAATCTAATTCATAAACCGCAATATAAAATATTAAATATTTTTTTTACTATCGTCGTTACTGAATTAGTTGTATTACTAGGTGTTTAAACAAGAATCAACTTTGATTTTTTGGTTATGAGCAATAGTAATTACTTCATTTATTTTAGCAAAAAATTAGTTTTTAAGATGGATCTAGATCTACAACCCATTTTTAGATATGAAGTGTTTAATATTAGTTTAAATTTAAATTAACGTTTGTGTATGTATTAAAATTCTTAGTCGACTGACACCAAATTCTTAGTGTGTATTAAAATTCTTAAAGATCGAAGTAAGTTGGCATTTTTGGCCCAAAAAATATAAATTGTAAATTGTTTATCCATAAAATCTTTTCTGGAATGTAAACTGATATCAATGGCTGTCCAAAGAAAGCTTTCACTACTGCCAGCTCTGATATAGCATAGATCTGATCTTTTTAATAACATAAATAGGTTTCCTGATCTTCAATTGCAAATTGAATCTACTCATTTTTCTTTATAGTGAATAACTTAAATCTTAACTGTTGGTAGTTATCCTAATCTAAAATCACATTACATATTCCTTCTTCGATCACTCTCATCCGTTATATCAATTGACATGAAATTATCGTACAAATTTTAAATGTTATGTATACCAATCCAATATAATTTGAGATATTTTTAAAATACCACGTTTCCGAAGTAGAATTAGTTAATAAATCACTCCTTAAATGTATCTCATTAATAAAAATATTTGTAAAAAATCATATCTTCTCGGTTAGCATATTAGATTTGATTTTATTAAAGTTATATATTTTACACTTCTAGCAGTTATCATATTAATTATTTATTCAATAACTAATTTTTACAGAACTTAGTTTTTTTTTGGCACAAGTTATAAAATTATTTAATTTTATTTTTAATTTATTCATTTTATGCAAGATTACGAGTATTAGTAAAATTGCGTTATTGAACATAATTAGTTTACTAAGATTGCAAGCAAATAACTATTAGGACTAAAATCTTTATTTTAAAATTTGCAACACAAGCTACACAAATATAATTTATCTAAAAAAATATAAATAAAACTAGATAATATCATAATACAAAATTATTATTATTTACAAAAATTAAATCAATAATTGTTGTTTTAATAAAAAATAGTAAACGCAATAAAATTTAAATTTGAATTTGATATACAAGTCAGCGAAAGAATTAGCCAACAAATATTTATATAAACTTAACATTTAACATTTTAAATAAAGCGTAATTGTTATTTTAACTGATATTATAATGAATATGAATAACGTTAAACCAATTAAATATTATTAATATTTCTAAATTGTGATAATAAAACATAATCAATTTTTAATGAAATAAACAGTACAAAAATCTATTAACATTTCATCATCTTGTATCTGATGCACAGAGCTCTGTATTCGTTTCCTTACTATATTTCTTTGCCCAAAAAATTAAAATCAGTTGTATTGTAAATCAGTAAAGATATGGAATAATTATTATTATTTAACATAAATAGTATTAGAAGTCAAAGTCGAGTCGAAACCGAAATAGAAACCAATATATTTATAAAAGAAAAGAATACTCGTAATAATAATATAATTAGCTTTATTCTAGCTAAGGACGGAATTAAAATCAGTTTCAGTTTGACTCTCTTCTACATAGTTGTCTGTATATAATTTTATACACATAATCATAGCCAGTAAGTCACTAGAAGGCCAGGTCAGGTCATATATGATACCTCCCAGCTCCAACGTATTAAAAAATATAAAAAATATAAATCCATGAAATATTTGCCCAGATTTTGAATTCATAACTTAAAAATTATATTTGTATGTCAGGTAATGAAATAGTTGTTCAATGAAAAAATATCTTACAGTATTTTTGCTGTGTAAAAATGTGAAAGAATCTATTTGATCGTCTTGCTCAGTTTCATATTATAAACTATATATAATACAAAACTGTTAGTGTTATTTTGAAGAAGCAAAATAAAAGACTTTCCATCTCTCGCAGGGCCAGCATCCTCCAAATTCTTAACACAAAATAACTTTTTAAATAAAACATATCCAACTGAAGAAATAATCAAATAATTTCATTCCATAATTTACTATTAAGAATTAACTTATGGCCACATAACATTTAAGTAATATTTAAAGAGAACGTGGTTAAAGACTAATTATTACGTGTTGTGTTGTGTGTCAATAAAAAATCTAACCTTTATCAAATCCATATAAGTTTTCTGTCGAAAAATTGGCACCCTCTAATACATCGGGAAGACTATGATTTCGTTTAATTTTTATATTTCTACTTCTTTCATATTCAATTTCATCTTTGATACTTCTAGCAAGCTTATCAAAATTCATTGTAAGACTTTTTACATATCCTATACAATTATTATTGTTGGAATGATATCTTTCATATGATTTTACATTATTTTCTTTTATATTACTACTACTATTAATACTACATTCATTTTTAAATTTAACATCTTCAATTTCCAGTAAATCATTAACTTCTCCAATTTTTCTTTTAATTTCTTGAATATTAGATTGTTTCATTGAAATTGGTGACTGTTGTAATATATTTTCTTTTCCTTCTTGTTGTATTTGTTGTTTATTCCAATTATTAATTGAAATACGTTCAGTTGATTTATTATTTATATTTACAATCATTTTTTTAATTGGAACTATTTTCTGTTTAACTGGAATTTCATCATTTGATGTGGCAACAAAATTTCTTTTTTCAAAATTATCATAATTCAATTTATTATCGATTTTTTTTGGTTTACTTTTTGAACGCATACTAGAAGATCTTTTATTGGCAACTGGAGGTTTATGTGGCACATAATTTAATTCTAATGTTCTAGCTAACATTGAATTATTATCATTACTTATTTGTTGTTTTACTGATGTATTATTTAAACTAATATCATAACTACATGATTTTTTCATTGTAGAAGATGAATTTTTTACTATATTCATATTTTTTAAATTGATATCCTTTTTCGTAAATAAATTATCAAATTCAGAATTATTATAATCTCTAAATATATTTGATTGTTGACGTTGATTTGAAAATTCTTTACTTAAACTCTTTTTAACATCTGATATATATTGAATATTTTTAATTTGTAATGTTGGTATATCATCTTTTGGTGGAATATTATTTGTTAAACAATTATTTTTCGAATTATTTAATAAATATAAATTTTTGTCTTTTGTATATTTATCAAAATTATAAATTGAATTTGGACTAGATCCATATGATTTTGATGTATAATCATCAATATTTTTATCATTTCTTTTAATATAATTAAATAATACTTCTAAAGGTGCACTCTTACAATCCGATTCATCTGATAATATACTTTCCATACTATTGAAATTACTCATATTTAATTCATCAATCATCATTAAACTTTCTTCACTATTTTTTTTCTTAGTTTTTGTATTAATTAAAAAAAAACTTGGACTAGTTGATAATTGCTCATCATCACAATTGTTGTTATAGTTTTTACCATAACAACTGCTATTATTTTCATCAAAATTTAAAATTTCCGAAAGTGATATATTCCGATTTCTTGTATTTTGATTTAAACAAAAATCAGATTTACTATGTCGAATTTGTTTCTTATCACTTGAAACATTTTTACCATATTTTACATCAAAACAACAATCCTCTAAAGAATCTGAACTAAAATTAGCTTCTTCTTCTTTTAACTGTGATATTTGTTGTATTTTTTTTGCATTACATTTTTTAGGATAGAAATTATTTAAATCTGTATATTTTTGTTCAATTTCTTTAATCATTTTTTCAGTATCTGAATGTATTGTATCTATAATTATTTTGGCATCATAGGAAAATATTGAATTGTGTTTATTTTGTTCATCATCAACATTATTATAATTTTGAAATTGCTTATTATGTACAGGTGATACTGGACAAGATAAATTTTTATATAATAATTTTTGATTGTTTCTTTTATCAAAATAAGGTTTTTGCGATTTAATTGGAGGGTTCCAGATTTTCGACTCAGATAAAAGAATACAATCTTCTTGAAATCCTTATTTTATACAAATAATGGCAGCATTAAAAAAAATTGGGGTTTTTTTTTTTAAAAAACTGCATGATAATGAATTCATACAAATGGCATATTTATTTATAATTTATTGATATGATTTATATTTACCTTGTTTTGATATTCGACTTGGTTGTGAGCTCTCTGTGAAATGGGTCAGATCAGAAATACTTTGGCTTCCACGTAGGTTTGATCGATATCCAACCTAATAATAAAAAAAAATATAATTTAATATTGAATTTGAATGTAATCAACTGATTTTAAAGTATATGTACATATTCGAATATAGTATATAATAACTTCTTATTTTATAAATTCCAATGGAATTTTATTAAGTCATTACGCGAAAATATTGTTTTTAATTGTGATTTACTTAAAAATTTGGATACTAAGTGAAAATTATGAAGACATCTGATTTTCTAAGGAAGTCGTTGGAAATTAAAAAAAAAATTGGAAAGTGGCAATTTTGAGAAATTCGGATTATAAGCGGAAATTTAGAAAAGAAATCGAAGTTTTGGAAAATTGAATATTTCTTAAAATTATTATATTATTTCTATAACTATATTTTTTATATGTAAAATCGTTTATCAAGAATTCATTTGTTATAACTAATTACAACATTCATTCTGATAATTATATTAATACTATTACTTACTGTTTCTAGCTTCTGTTTTGCTTCATTGATAACTTTCATAAGTTCTTCTTTTTTACTGTTTGTATATGATTTTGGTAAATTCTTGTTTTCGATATTATGTTTTGCACTTATACTTTTTCGAGCTGAAATTTTTTTTTATAAGTTTTTTTTTTTTTTTGTAAATAAAATGTAAAATTTTACTTCGCTCGCTTCTATCATTTAAGAGACTGGGACCATCTAAAGCAGCTTGGAGAAAATTATAAGTTGATTGTTGTGGTATATTTTCAAAGCTGCCACCTAACGATCTTAACGATCGCTCAGCATTATCTCCACTTGGTGTTGATCTTTCGTCTTCGGTATCTGATGTACCTGATGCTGTAACAGTTGTTGTTGTAAGGCCAGTTAAATTTAATTTCACTTTTTCAAACTTTTGTTTGCGAGCTGATTTCCGAAGTTCATCTTCATTCATTGCATTCACTTTGAAGTCCCTTAAATTTTCGAAAAATAATTAATAAGTATGAAATTAAACAAAAAATAAATGAAATTATAAAAATGTGAGAATATATTGATGGTTCAATCTCTAATTCGATCACTTATGTATTTCGGACGATTATGTGTCTCATTCGTATCAAGTTAACAAGTCCTTATATCATGGTAAATACTTTAATTATTCACAAATAAACATTTTGAGAACGAGCCTATAAATTATCAAAAATTTGGAGATCAAAATTTGAGAGGATCAACAAGTTTTCGATTGGGTGTTGGTTTGAAGTTTCAAGGACTTTTTGATACGAAAAATAATCAATCGATAACAGACGGACGAGCGTGAAACAGTATGTTCAAAAATGTCGAATAAAATATACAATATTAATTATTATATTACTTACATTGGTGAAGCTTGTGATTGATTAGGATAGAAAAATCCAATATCTGAATTCGGTCTTTCACCATCAGAAAGATCTTCAATATCTCCTTCATGATCTTTATTTGGTTCATAATCAATTTTATTTTCACCCAATAACATTTTTTTCTTACTAAATATATCTTTTTTGGCATCCATTCCACTGTCAATAGAACTGTCTTCACTTAAATAATTACTTTGACTAAAAAAAACTTCTTTAGAACTTCCGCTATTATAATCTGATGTTTGTACATTATGCACATTAACATTACTAGGACTTTCAGTATTCCTAATTAAATTATCATTTTCAATCTGTTGTCCTCGTTCAGCCCATCTACCACGTGGTTTTGAAATTCCAATATTTCTATTGCTGTTGTTGATTGTATTTACTTTTGAAATATTTGTATTACTATCATCACCTTTACGTTTCGCCCATAATGGTAATTGACCGACTTCTGAAAATTTATAACTGGACGTGGACAGAGTATCTGTTCCATAAAAATAATTATCTTTTTCAATTGTTGGACTATTGCCAAATGTAACTTCAGCTGCTAAGGGACTACTTAAATTTCTTATTGCTGCGGAATTACCAAAACGTAATCGTTGTTGTGATAATCTAGCTTGCATTGTAACAACCATATCATGTGGCATTTGCCATATAAATATACAACCATCCCCACTTGCTGATATTAAATATTGACAATCATTCGAGAATTTTAAACCAGTAACTAATTCACTATGACCATACATTTTAGCCATACATTCACTTGAATAATAATCATAAACAGATAATGTTTTATCAGTACATGATGTTGCCACGTATATTCCACTCGGATCTAAACATAATTTTATTAAGCTGCCATCTTCCGATAATGATCCACGAAATGTTTTTGTATGTTTTGCATTTTGTGTTCCATAAATACGAATATTTCGATCTTGACAAGCAGTAAGTACATGTTTTCTATTGCTATCAATTTCCATATCATATAAAGTAGTTTTACCAGAACAATTAATTCCTTTTAAAAATTGATTACCTTGAAAATAACGAAACATTATCGATTTATCAGCTCCGCATGAAATCATTTCTAATTGTCCATCAATACTAACAAATTTAACTGATGTTATACTACTCGAATGATCATCTAACGTCTGAACAATTTGATAATTTTTCTCAACATCAAAAACATGAATTAATCTATCTCTGCTTGCGCTTGCTAAAAGTCTACGATCATATTTTCCATTTGTATATTCCAAACATAATACTTCTGAATCATGGGCTTCAATCAGTGTAATTAATTTTAAATTATCTATACTATAAATACGTATATTTCCACTTCGATCACCTGTTGCCAAATGATTTTGATACTGACATATTTTTATACATCTGACACCATTTCTACCATCATAGCTAGAATTTTTATCTGAATTTAATATTGAATTGTCGCTGTCTTTTATATACGTCAGTTCATTATCAATATATAATATTTTTAATAATTCTTTACTGTATATATTTTTTCTATAAATTGTATTATCATCACATCCATCTAAACCCCAAACTCGGATTGTATCATCAGATGAACATGTTAAAAAACATTCTTCCGGTAAACTATCAGATGTTTTATTGTCATCATTATCACTGCTGTTGCATGGCACATTTTCTACACCCCATATACAAGCCGAATGATATAAATATGATTTACTTTTACCAACACGTTTCATATCTCTTAAATCCCATATATATAAGCTATGATCATTATAAACACAGACAACTTTATTACGTGTTTCATCAAATACCATTGCAATAGTATCAGGATATTTGGCTGAACTTGGGGCTGCCATTATATGATTTATATGTATACCTTGAGCAACATCAACACCTAAATAATGTGTACGTGGTAATGTTGTTATATATTCAAGTGTTAATGAATTAAATATTCTTATAATTGCTTCAGCACAACCAACTAATATATAATTTGAATTAACGCTTATACAATTTGCTGAATTTGTTCGACAAGCTACATATTTGTCAAGTAATCGTCTCGAATTAAATTCAACTAAATGACCAATTCTAGTTATTGCATATGTACTATCTGAACATTCACCAATACCACAAGCAACAGCACAAAAATCATTATTATGTAATTCGCCTAAAATGGCGCTACGTCCCATTAATGGAATCGGTTCTTTATACTATTTTTAAAAAAAAAGAAAAAAAAAAGTTTAAATTTTTAGTATCTCTTTTTTAAATATTGACTTATGACAAATTATCCGAAAATAATTAACCGAATACAAAACACTTAACTAAAGTAAATTGACGGAATGTAATTTGTCTAATACACTGTAGTACAAGTGTGTCATGTCATTTTGCTCCCTGTCCGAATCTAAACAGATAGACTTTTGCGTTTCTTTTTTATTTCGTGAATATACGTCAACTTTTTTCATTCAATCAATTTACTTTTGGTTAATTGTTTTCGATCAATTAGCCGGACACTTTAGATATTAATAATTATATAAATTTTGATATACCTTTCTGTTTCCTTTCAAATACCAATATTTGACATGTCTATTTCCTACAGTAACAAAGTAATTTCCATCACCACTAAAACAAACCGCAGATACTTTTGCACTAACTTTATTAGAAGCAATTTTTAGATTAGCTTTCCAATCAAAAACATTTATTATCATATCATGTTGAGAGCCAATAGATACCAAATGTTTTCCAGTTGGAGAAAATGCCTATTTTGTAAATAATTTTATTATATGTATATAATTTTTAATTTAATTTAATAAATTGAAACATACCACACAACTAACTGCATACTTATGTCCCAAGAATTCAGATATTAAAGTGCCCACATTATTTTCATTTGCAAAATCTAATTCCCAAACTTTAATAGATGGATTTATACCACACTCGCCAGTAGCTAAATACCTAAAAAAATCAATTTGATATAATATATTTGTATTCGCAATTATATGTATATAAAATATTTGAAAGGAGTTTTTGTTGTCGTTAATATAAATTATATATTTAAAAATAGATATATGTATGTATATAGTATTTACCTTCCACATTTGGAAACAGCAATTGAAGTTATAGCCTTTTTAGATGTGTTTAATATAAATTCTTGGGAATTCTGTTTAACATTTAAGAAAACAACTGTACACCTGAAAGAAATAATTATTATTATAATATTATTCCAAAGTGAAAATTTGGGAAATGGCATAAATTATTATTGTATTATACCAGTTTATATATTGAAAAACTAGTATAATCTGTAATAATCTTGTCCTAATACCAATTCTTCAGATCGCAAGAATATGGCCAGAATTTCTTTTAATAACTATTCTAATTGAAATTTATATTTTCTTACCCTGCAGGATATACCCAAATTCCTTGATTCTGAACATAATCTAAGGCTGCATTACTGCACACTGTTATGCCCAACACTTTTTTTAATTTGATCTAAAAAATAAAATAAAAATATGTAATATTAATAATTTGTCTTTATTGAAATATTTGAAATTTAAAAAGAATCCTTTCCGATTATTGCAGTTATTATTGTCAGTTTAATTTTATGTATAATACGGTAAATTAATTTATAATATTATTACTTACTCGATCTCCTAAATTTTCATCTGCTTTCCCCCGTTTTAACGATGGAGCACGAATAATTTTATTGTCATGACCTTCCATAGTTAGGTTTTCATTTAATTATTATATTACACCACACCATCCTAAAAAAAAAAATACACATATATTTAGTTAGTATTTAACAATTTAATTACCACAAACTATAAAATATTTATATAAAAGTTTATTTATGTTTTTTAAAATTATAGTTACAGAAAAATATTATTTATATTATAGAATATTTATAAAAAAAACTGTTTAATTTAATTGCAGTCCTGAATTACTCTGTATGTTGAATTATACTACGACAAAAACAATGTAATACTATTAAAATTAGCAAATACCATAATTCATAATAATGAAATATAAATTATACAGAATTTGTATATATAGAGTCCACTAATATATAAAAGTGAATTTATATGAATTGATGATTATATTAAAAAAAGTAAATAATATATGATAAATTATTAAAAAGTATACAATAATTAGACAATTATATAATCAATGTCATGATATCAATATACTCATGGGATGAATATCATAATAAAGGTGTCATGTTTCAAATAACTAAATTAAAATCGTATTACGAAGTGTGTGTTTTTAGCACTAAATACTGTTGTTGTTTGTTGGCGTATTATCACCACGATTTACCTCCATAAAACTAACAAATCTTTTCAATGATCATGTCCAGAAACTAATTTATAATCATAACAGAACAGATCTTCACTTCCGATATGTATAGAATTGTTATTGTTAAATCATATACACAAGCTTCTAATGTAAATTTTGAAAATTTATTAATATGCATAAAACTAAATTTTTCACATTTAACAAATTTGGAATTCCAAATATATTTATTTTTTGTTGTTAAAATTAAATTAAAAACATCATCAATATCAGTAATTATAATTCACAAATTTTGAATATATACCATTTAAATTTGAAATTAGTGGGTATGTATCCAATCCGAATGTTCGAATTTTATTGGATTTAAATTTATTATGAATTGAATTTTGCAATTACAAAAAAAAAAAAAAACAGATCTTTTATGGCTTAGCAATAAATTACATATATCAAATAAGTTTCCATATTATAGTTGACAATTAATTGATTTAATAAATACTTATGATTAACATTATCCATTTATTTAGTATTTCCAATATTACTAGTTTTTCAAGATAATCTATCATTCGAAATTGTTCATGATTCAATAGTTTAAATATACTTTTATTTAAAAAATATTAACAAAGTACTGCTACGAGTTATAAGAAATTAAATATTTGCCTAAGTATTATGTTAATTTAACTAAAAGCAAATCGAAATAATTATTTTTATGAATATTATATATATATATATATAAATATATCTCAATATAAGACAAAGCAATTTTTGCAAGTTTCGAGCATTAGATAATATATAGCCCAGTTTTAGTTAAGCTTACAGATAATTAATTCTACTAAAATACTGAATTTGTCAGGCGGCATCTTTAGGGCGTATATTTAGATAACTATTTGAGATATATCTATTATTTCCAATCAAATTATTAGTAAAAATGATTTGAAATATATTAATAATGATATCATGGAATTGTCTACAATTTTATTTGAATACATTCAAACTATTTCTTGTATAGTCTATTTATATATATATTATATTATATATATAGTTATATGTTGTGTTAAGGTATTTAAGTTTTGAATGAATTATTAAAAGTAAAATATTTAAATTACCTTGTTTATAAAAATAAAAGTAAGTTGTTATAACTTGAATAAATATTAGAATTTTAATCACTCTACAGCTTGCGTAGGTTTTATTTATTTTAGTTAAAAGCAAATGAAAGTGCGTTTTGGTTTACTTTTGGTTTTTACTGACGACGACGTCGATATGACATTCCCGGTCCCCTCAATAATTTGTCGAGTTTACTTTTTTTTTTTTTTTAAATAAAAAAACTACATAACTTATTTCAAAACAAAAATATTTATTAAATTTGTAATTATTATAAATTATATATTTAATATATATATATTTTCAAGATTTGAAGATAGTTAAAAGTTAAAACGAAGTGATTTGTGTATAGTATTAGCGAATAAGAAAGTCACCTTGTCAAAAGTTTTTGAGACGATACTTTTATTTTAAATTTAAAATAAAAATTTTACTTTAAATTTAAGTTCAATATTTATTTTATTTAACGAAAACAAATTAAAATATATTTAAGTTAATATAAAGTTATAAACAAAAACATTTTTCACCCGTGACAATTTATTAAACTTCTATATCTATAAATATAACAATTAACACATCAAAAATGATTATAGTAGCATACGTCATAAATTTACAACCCCAAAAAGCAAAAACCATACGAAATATTGTTAGTTTTCATAATATATACGAAATAACAAAGCTTTCGAGAATCGAGAATATTACGAATTTATTTTTAACTGAAAAATAAAACGATGATTACAAAATATTGTTATGTCAAGTGTTTAGATTTTTGACGTATTAATATTATGTTATATATTAATATATAATATAATATTATATTCTATTATATATTAAAGAAAATATATCTTTAATAAAAAGATTATTCAATAGTTCAAACATCATTATGGCTCAATAAACTACTCAAATAAAACCCCTAATTGAACCGTATCATTTATGGATATGAAATAATAAACAAATATAATTTCGAGTATATCTAGAGGAAAAACATGTTTTAAAATTATTATAAAAATAAAGTTAATGGTAACAAAACAATAGTTAGAACTTAATAACTGATATCTTGTTAATTATTGTATTATTTTGAATATTTTATATTTAGAACTTACTTGTATTATAATTTTAAATTAACTATAAATATTGCAATTTCATTTTCAATTACTATTTGTGTAGTATTCAAATACACAAATAATTTTTTTCGCAGAAATCAAAGAATAATACTATAGTACGGGTTTCTCAAAATAATAGTACCCAACAAACATAATAGGAATTTGTATCGTCGACAGTGTGTTCCAAATTTTATAAATGGAGATCTTAATGGGTTAATTTTTACATACAAAATGTCAAAATAAACTGTTGAGAAAGAGTAGTCGTGCTTAAAAAAAAGGAGTATGCGTATGTAAGCTTGCAGTAGTAGTGTAGTAAAGGTAGGATATCATATGTGTGTGTGGATATGTTCACTATCACTATAATATTATCAATTCAAAAGAAGGATAAGGGATAACATTATTAATTTTAATTGAATTTTTCAGAATTTTTTTTGGAAAAGAAATGTCCCAAGATTTATATTGAATGGCTCTGAAACAATCGAAATTTATTCTATCTGGATCATACAAAAAACGTGAAATAGACCTTTCTCGAACGAACAGGAAGAAAGTCAAAACATTGGATTGTAGGTTTCCTTACTGTACCTACAATGTAAACTTAAAAATCACATACGCACAACTAAACAGTGGACGAATTGCGAGCCTTCGTTACAGATTGTGTCGAATTGAAGATGACACTACGGAACAAATATTCTTAGTATAGATATGCTTGGAATTTTTATTCATATTGTTATTTAAGTAAACGGTATTACATATATTTTACTTTTTAATCATTTCCACTGTTTTGTATTGTATCAAACTTAAAGATAATGATATCTTCTGTTATTTTTTGTTTATATATGTTTCCTTCCAATAATATCTACAACAATAGCTTCTTTTTTTCTTGTTTTCGCTTATACAATCAAATCATTGGTTTCATTCATACAGATACATTATACACCTAATACTTTCTTGAATATCCTTTATTTTTATTGTAACAATTGCAATAATATTATTGCAATTGTTAAATAATTTTAAAGGATATTCACTTATAATAAAGAATCCAAATAAAATTATGCAATTCAAATCTTTAAAATTGCAATAAGAAAAGAAAGCTTTAGGAATTGAAATACGAGCCCAAGGGCTCCTTTGGACTGTTTCACGTTCGTAAAAAAAATTAATAACTTTAGGAAATATATTTGCTCTACTTTTAGGAACATTTTATTCTAAATAATATTAAATAATATTCATAGAACTTATTGGAATGCAAATAGCTTAATTTCAATTAAGGTGTTTGTTTTATTAATTTTAATTTAAGGATTCTCTCGACCTTACATTTTATTTCAGTTTATAAATGTGATAAACCTATTATAAGAGGGTTAAAATAAAGTCAGTCGACTGCTGCAGCATATTATAATTTATCTCATATTTTTTTTTTAATATGGAAAAGAACATAATACACACGAGCAATTCAAATCTTTTTAATAATTTTACATAATGTAATTGCTTTTTGAGAACCCATTCATACATAAAATATAAATCGAAAGAAGAATGCCGTCAATTTTCATCATAAATGAAAACTTATCGATATTAAAAGAGTCCATTATAAAAAAAAGTACTTTCTTTGAAGATAAAATTTTTCTAAAATATAATCTTCTTTTTTTGCTTTGTCTTTAGTGGATACCGTTCAATATAATATAAATAATTGAATTAATGAGAATTATTACAAGCGTAATGTCAAAAATTCTGAAGTGATTCTTATATATTATTGCAGGTTTCAAAAGTAAGTAGCCGACATTCGACATATTGATTTATTATATACAAAATTTTAATATTTTTATTATTATACAAACTTATTTACAATTGTTAAAAAGTTTTCTAACTGGGTTTAAAACCAAAATTAATAATTTTAAAATTTATATTATTATCCTTTTTCAAAGCAGACAATAATGATATTGAGTTTAGATACGAAATACATATATAAATTATTGTTCCCCTTAAAAACTGTTTAATACATAAAATTTCGCGCTATAGGATAATTACAACGTTCCCTTGAGATCACTTTATTAATCATCGTAAATCAAACATTTTGATTTGTTTTACAACATGTTAAAATTTGTATAAAAGCGTTTGCTCCTTTTATCCCTAAACAAAATGTTAAATGATTTTTTTAATGTGTGAGAATAAAGAAATTAATATTTATAAAACCATACATAATAATGTTTTTTTGCTATTATGTTAACAAAAACAAATTTATAAACAAAAACATTTATTTTTTAATTGGAGCTTGTAGAGCACTTCACTGTCAAAATAGCCTAGGATTCCTTTCAAGATAGTTTAATTTTTTCGTATGTGTATAATTTTTTTTACAATGTTCAACAAAAATGATTAATAATAATTAGCAAATCTGAACAATTAATTCGAATATTTTGGTTGGTTTGAAGGGTGGGAGAGGTCAGAAAATCCTCCACGCTCCTAAAACTTTAGGGTCCGTTATACTTTCCGTATGATGGCTTATTACCCTAGCGCACATCACTCATGAAAGTAGTTAGTCTGGACGTTCTTTACAAATTTCTCCACGTCCTAGACAAATTTAGGTTTCCGTTTTGTTAAACCTAATTTTTGTTGCATGTTTCCAGAACAAAATATGGTTTTATTTTGAAATTAATATATTTTTTAATCCAACAAAGGAATTTTGTTATAATAGGGCATCAAATCAACTTAAACGATAAATACAGTTCTGGAAAGATAAAAAAATCGATTTTATGACAAAATAAAATAGATTTTTTTTTTCCAACCATTCTGGGCGGCTTCTAATTGTCCCAATAATCAAGTGAATTCTTGTTTAAGCTGAATCACATGAAAATTTTACAGTGTAGTGGATTAAGAGTCAGAATGTGCGTATATTTTTCGTTAATTTTATAATTTATACAACCTCTTAAAGAACTCATGATCATAAAGCTACTTTTGATCGAAATTTCATCATAAATTTATACGCATAAAACACTGTTCTAGAAATAGCAATGTCGTTATAGAAAAGTATACAACAGAAAAAATGTATTTCAAAGATTTTATTTAAATATAAAAATTAATAGTGTAAAAAGTGATATGCCAATTTATGGTTCAACCTTAAAAAAAAAAACTTTTATCCTATTATCGACAAAACTGTCACAAGGTCGAAAAAATCATTTATAATTATTATAATTTGAATTGCTGAGAGTTCTTGACAACATTTTCGACAAAAATACTATTATATTTAGAATTGTACAGACAATTTTTTTAGCAATTTATTTATACATTTTTTGATAGATTTGCAAATACATTTATATTCATCATTATCATGCAGCAGAGTTTTAGTTATTTTACAGAATAATACCAACTAAATTTTGTAGCAAACTGATTTATAAACAAATATATTTACAAGTACTCCAAATCCTAGTAGTATCTATTATAATAATGTTTAATGTTCTCGTATGAACTTGTTATAAAAGAACCCTTAATTCAAATAAAAAAAAAATATTTTTGTATAAACTGACAATCTAGTTTTGCAAATATTGATTTTATTTTACTACTATATATTCATTATTTATACTTGTAAAATCGCTCAGAGTAATAAATGAATAGATTATATTTTTGTGTTTATTTTCACAGCATATAGTTTCGCGATATAGTATACAATTTGAACTGCGGAGGTATGAACACATAAATAAACGGTTTGTTAACAGCTCTTACTATACAATATGATTCTTTTACCCATGAGTATATATTATAAAACAAGATATATTTTAAAATTGAAATAATAATGTAAATATACT
The DNA here is from genome assembly GCA_963920725.1 of Rhamphomyia laevipes. Taxonomy (NCBI): domain Eukaryota; kingdom Metazoa; phylum Arthropoda; class Insecta; order Diptera; family Empididae; genus Rhamphomyia; species Rhamphomyia laevipes. The sequence goes on along the minus strand of OY987258.1, from coordinate 36,948,704 downwards.
ATAACAACTAACTATACATAAATTTTACGAAGGGTGCAATTCTTTAAATCAATGAGAAATGCTCTGTGGTTTGTCATTTCAATTTTATGATACATATGTTATGTAAATATTGTAAATATATCTATCAAAAAATCCTAATAAACAAATTGATATACGTTAAAGTTTATTATTTAAGGGGGATGAAAGTATAGAGATATTTGAAGAAAAATCTGAAAGACCAAATTTTCATACTGTACATTGAATTTTTTTTACTATATCGACATAAAATAAATATTTATATGTCGATAAACTAATTACACAAAAGCAAAGTTTTACATAATAAAATATAACTTTGACAAAAGTGTTTCAAGTAAATTAAATACCGTGTAATATATAAAATATAATTATATATAGCTTTGGGCAATACAACATTGGACAATTGAAGAAAAGCGCAGAATTTTCTTTGCGAGGAACTCAAGGTTGATTCAAAATTGCGACTGATATTAATACTCTGGAAAGGAATTTATAATACTTTCCCTCCTTTGAACTATGAACCCGATGTCGGCCTTAAATCCCCTGATTTTCTTTAAATCTATTAAAAAATTGTTTCCGACTTTCCTCTTGTTGTTCTGTTAACGGTGCGACAACCTAAAACAGTCAAGATATCTTCTTTTTAATGAAATTTGGATCAATCGATAATAACCGAACAATAACTTTGTTTATAATGTATATTTTTTATAGCGGAAGCTAAAAACTTTTAATAAGTGTGGTATTTATTGTTAGTAAATGGCTTCTTCTATATTTTTTTCATTTAATAGTGTGACATAATTTTGTTATTGTCCACGATCAACCTAGATATAATCAATTTAAAGCTTATTACTTAATTTGCTGGATTATATATACATACATCAAATCATAATCTCAACTAACAATCGAATTCGTGTGTAATAGCATAGCCCATTTTCAGTATACAATATTACCACTTTAAGTGATGCTTTGAATATGAATTACTCTTCAAAAATCAAAAACTTTTAAAAATTCTCATTTACTTACTTGTATGTAAGAAGAATTTATATACAAGTTTAGACAATAAGCAAATCTTAATATCACTCAATTTAGAGTGGCCAATATTATCTATATAAAAATTATAAATATTATAATTATTAATTTCTGTTCAAGCAATCTTAATATTATTTTATTTAAAGGACGAGCATTTGACGTGCTGTGAATAAAAAACTCTTTGTTCTATAAATGTGAATAAAATTCCACTTACAAAATTTGTTTTATAATTCCATAATATGTGATACATTTTTTGATCTATAGGATATCGCATATATGGCTTTGCAAACTCAAAATTACTATATACTGTATATAGTACTTCAGTTTTCTTTAAATAATATATTTTTACCTAACTCCATTATAAATGAAAATGATAAGTAATTATATATTATATAAATTTCGTGTAATTAATATGATTAAAAAAAAATATACGATATTATATTTTTTTAAATTAACCTATAATGAAAATTACAATTATAAATATACAAATTATCAGGACGTGCTAAGTGGATGGTTAAATTTATATAATATGTGAGGTTATCTTACACATGACCTATCTATATCTATATTAATATAATATTTTTGAAGACGCTTTCTATATATTATGAATATAGATTTAGTGTACAAACAGCGTTATATAATTATTTAAACAAGATTTAATTATACTTATAATACATTGCCTGTACTGAAATTCAATTGATTAAACAAGAATAAGATTAATAGATAAAAATTGATCTAAGTATTTCAAAAATTGAGATTAAAATATAAAAATATTTTCTATAAAATTATTGAAATTATTGTGTGTGAAACATGTTAAATCACAGGTTTTTAAGTATTTGGCCTCTGATTAATGGAAGCATTCGAATTCAATCTGTTCGTATGAGTAAATTTTCAGAATTATCATACAAATGAGTGTTGTGCTTATTAAAAATTTTCAATATAAATTGAATGCTTCATTCATTATATACTCTGTACAAAATGGATAGTCTCCCAGTCTCTTTAAAGACTTGTATTTGCCTGACTATAAAACCTAATTATATCATACAAATGAGTGTTGTGCTTATTAAAAATTTTCAATATAAATTGAATGCTTCATTCATTATATACTCTGTACAAAATGGATAGTCTCCCAGTCTCTTTAAAGACTTGTATTTGCCTGACTATAAAACCTAATTATATCATTGTGACTGTAAAATATCCTTGCTATCTATGTAACAGAATTTATACACAGAGACAGGTTGACTATATACAACATATATCTGGTGATTATATACTAAAACATTTTTACTAAATAAATAAAATGGTAATATTTTTATTTATTAATTTTGTTGATTTTATTTATTTTCGCTTTCTTAAATATATTATATTAATAAACATTTACATTAATTTTTCTTTTTTTTTTACAAATGTTAGCTATATTTATATGCTTATTTTCTAAAACACAATAACATTGAAATTTACAAACAGATTACAAATCTTTAGTGAGAGTGCACTTTTTATATATATATTTATATATTGTATAATGATGGTTGATAATTACGATTATATACTGGATAGTTAAGATTTAGCAAACATATTTTTTTTTGTTTAATATAAATTTATATTTTACAATTCGTTATGCAAAAGGACATCATATAATTCAAAATTAAGTATTTCATTATATTTTATTTTAGCTTTATGCAAACTATATATTAATTGTTTTACATAAATGATATATATCAATTTCGAAAATTGTTTAAATTAATCTGTAAAATATATTTTTATTTAAATATACAATAATTTTTGTATTTAAAATAAATTTTGTTTATTAGCATTTAACACACAAATTAACAGCGTTTACAGTGGCGTAATAAGCAATTTGTACATTGTGAGTTTAATTTGCCCCAATTCTTCTATTTTGTATATTGTTTTTGTTCACATTTAAAAATATACTATATATTAATTATCAGAACATTTATATACAAATACACTTTTCTAAGCGATAATTATTTAATGAATAATTAATTTTTAAAAATTTATTTTTTTGGTAGGAGTTTTCGTCCTGAACATCTTATATCCCTTTTGCTTACTTCACCTACAAATAGTTACACCACTGTGTTGCTTAATAATTTTTTTTTGCTAAAATTAATTAAGTAATGCATTCAAAAGTTGACATAATTCAAAGTCAATAATTTAAATTCAAAATATTAAATTGTGTATTAGAACTCATACATTCATCATTCATTATTTTCAAATTAAATATGTAATGATTTCAATTATAAATTAATATCAATTTGTTGATTCGAATGAGCAATTTTGATAAAAAAAACCTTTTGATTTAAATAAATTATAACATTTTTTATATATTATATTATTTTATTACATATATATATATTTTGAAGTGGTATTTATTTAATATTTTATTATAAAATAATTGCATTTTGAAACTTAACTATATATATATATAATTTTATTTATATACATTTGAAAATATATAATGATTAAAATAAAAAAATGAACCAAAAATGTTTTAAATAAATAATAAAAAAATATTAACATAAATACAATTTTACATGTCCTTAAATATAAATATTCTATAGATATATTTATGTATATTATTTATTATTATTTATTATTATTGAAATTATGATTTTTTTTTGTATTTTTCTTACAGTATAACATTAATGTGAGTATTATTTGTATATGCAATTGATTCGGTTGTATAATATCGTTGTCAGAATGCTTTTGTTATAAAAGGTGTGGTTTCAATTTGATGATGATGATGATGATGATTTTCAGATGTTGTTGTTGTAAGGTGTATTAAAGAGGCGGGAAATTCTTTTCGGATTGGCCGACGACATACAGCTTCATGTAAACTAGATATTGTACGCGCATGCCAAACATTATCTGTATTAATTATATCATTGTTATTAGAACCAGTTAAAATATTCTTATCTGATATTGATGATTGTTGTAAAGATATTGTTGCTGTTGTTGTTTGCTGATGATTATGATGATGATGATGATTACGATGATTATTATTATTATTTTCATGTAATTTACGAATATGTTTTTTTAAATCAAAATTACGACAAAAACCTTTAGCACATATTTTACATGTAAATGGTTTTTTATCATTATGTGTATGCATATGAAATGTTAAATTATATACTTGATGGAATGCCTTATTACATATATTACATTTATATGCTTTTTCACCACTATGTGTTAATCGATGATTTTTATAATTACCTTTTTGATGGAATCCTTTACCACAATATTCACATACAAATGGTTTATAACCAGCATGAATACGTGTATGTGTATTTAATGTTGATGATCGATTAAATGCTTTACCACATGTATTACATTTATGTGGTTTCTCAGATGTATGTATAATTTTATGACGACATAATGTTGATGCTTGCCTAAAACCTTTACCACAGATTTTGCATATAAATGGTCTAGCACCAGTATGAACTGGCATATGTCTAGTTAAATTATAATGTGCATTAAATACTTTACCGCATTCTAAACATGAAAATGTTTTCTGTTGATGATGATGTTTATTACCAGTATTAGTTGTAGATGATGAAGATGATGATGATGATGAAGTTATTACTGAATTAGAAGATGGTTCAGTTTGTTGTTGTGTTATATTTTCATTATTTCTATTATTAATTTTTTTATTTAAATTTGTAGTAGATTTTTCATGACTTATACTAGAATGACGTCTTGTCGAATGGCTATTGGCTATATTATTATTATTGATTGGATTTATGGATGATGCAGTTAATGATGATGCTGATAAATGTAATGGGTTTACAATATCCGTTGAATTAAGTAAATTATTAGTTTGTTGTTGTTGTGTTAAAGCTACATATTGTGCTGCTGCTGCTGCACACATTAATTGTCCTGGATAATATAATAATGGATATTGTGATAATAAATCCTGATGATGTCGACTACTATTAACTAATTGTTGCATTGATGGTACATATTTTTTAAATGCGGATGAATCACATAAAACATTTTCATCTATTAATAATTTTTTACAATTATTATTATCATTTTTATATGAATCTTTTGTAGTAGTAGAAATATTTAAAGTAATTTGTTGTTTATTATCTATTGATGGTAATGAAGATGATTGTGTTTTAACATCTGGTTCCATAATTTTAGCAATTGAAAATTTTAATGGACATGTACGTTGTTGTTGTTGTAATGTTGATGATGATTCATCAGAATTATTATGATGTTGATATAGTTTTGTAATTGAAGCTGATTCAACTGGAGGACTTTTTGATAATGGTAACATTGAAAATATTTCAGGTGGACTACTGATGCGTTGAATTTCACAATGATTCTGTAATTAATATAGAAAAAACCAATTTATTAAATCAAAAAAAAAAAAATATATTTATATATGTATATAGAAAAATATAAATGCTTATAATATAATAGTATTATAATTTTTTGTCGCGTTCGAATAACTGAAAAAGACAAGTTTTAACGAAATTTCTGGAAAAATCTAATAATTATTTTGGTTTGGGTTTATAAACTTGCATTACAGATTCTTCAAAATCTTTAACACAAAATCTTTATTTCAAAATCTTTTATATCTTAAAAGATTTTGTAATTAACAGAATTTGTGATGTAGATATTGCAACTTAAAAATTAGCTGATGCAAGATTTTGTTATGCAATCTTTTATACCACTCCCAAATACTTATTTTTTTTTTAATAAAACTTTTTCTAAAATGATATGTATTGGCATAAAATGTGAGCGTATAAAATTTGCCAGTGATAATCTGTCCTCTGGATACTAAAATAAATAAATATCACACGAATACTCCAATTAATATAAATATAAACTTAAAGAACATAAAAAAAATGAGATATTATTTATTTACAAATTCAAAGTCAATAATTCAAATTCAAACATATTATTTATAATTATTCGTATACTCGTATTATAAAGTCCCCTAATTTTTTTATTTTTTTGAATTGTACCATAAATAAAAATTTATTTTATTGACATTTTTAATATTTTTTTTTATTCTTATTGTGTATTTTTGTATATTTGTAAACAATATGGATGATGTTGGCAAAATTCCAATTGTTTAGAAAAAAAAAATCTCATCTTGTGCTATATGGTTTTCAAATGATTTCGATGATTTTGTGGCTTAAAAAACAAAGTAAAGAAAATATAAAAAGATTTCTTTTTTAATGAAAACAGATTGATCATATGTACATTAAGTTTAAACAATTAAATCGTTTTGAAAATCCTTATTATTTGAACAAAAACTTCAATTAATGGCATATTTCTTTTGTTATCCATCAAAAGGTAGTACTAATATACTACTACAATATTTCTTCCCTATATTGCATTGCTTCCGAAATGAATAAAAAAAAAACCATGCAGCACTCATAATATTAACTCTTTGGCACTCGGTTGTCAACTGTAGGGGGGTACTTATTTTGGATAAAACAAAAATAAAAATTATTTATGATTTCGAATAAAAACCTTTTTATTATTTCATTATTTATATAATTTTTTTTTTACACATTTTACGAAATATATTATTATTACATATATGCATCTACTTATAAATATTCCTTGATGATGTCATGTTTCAGTGAGCACGCACTTGCCAATATTGTGTTCGCACGCCTTTGTCCGCAGGATAAATGTCTTAACAATAATTTGTATACAATATTTATAGTATTTTTTACCTAAAATGTCTGATTTCATGGTAGAGTATTATAGAAAATCTTTTATTTTCCATTTTTATACTGTCAAGATATGTATTATGAAATTATTCATTAAAATATAGCTATATATAGATATCGATATTAGCAGAGAGGTATCCTTCCATTCTTCATAAATTATATCATATTTTATTATTACATATAAATTTTGATTCGCTAACACTTTTAAAGTCGGGATGATATATATATATATATACAAACACATACTTTATGCTCTGATCAGAGTCAGGTATATTGTTCTCTTGGCAACCAAGAACTAAACAACTTTAACGATCTAGCCAGTAAACGACCTAAGGAAACCTTAAACTTCCTGAACGTCACGAGGTGGAACTAAACAACTCCAATTAACTCATTTCTGGCGACGGTTTATGAGTGTGAGTGGTATCAAAATGGTACTATAGCGTTAATTGGAGCTTTCAACAGGTTGTCCAAGACTCGCCATACATTAATAAACCAACAATATTTTTATTGAGAATTATAATAATTATTTTCATTTATTCTAATATATATTTAATTATTATATTTAATAGTTAGGATTTCAACTTTAATAAAGAAGTAAAATAAAATATTTAGCTCTTTACTATCACAAATTTAGAATGGTTTTGTACCAATGACTTTATATAGTTTGTTTTTCACTTTGTTAGTGAATATTCAATATGTGTGAACATGTTAAAAACTAAATACCAACCATCAATCTTTCTTAATGGAGAGCTTGGAAATTAATTCAGAAAATTTCCTAATTATAAGAAATGTCGTGCGTTAAAATTATTGTACTATATTTATGGACTTATTTTGAGTACGCATAATTAAAATCTTATAAGGTCTTTTAAAAAATAAAAGGTTTCCTAATATGGCTTAGTTTAGAAACTAAAACAAATATTTTAATAAATTTTATTTAATTAATTGACAAACATTAATTGTTTTTTTTTTTTTGAAAAACTATAAAAAATAGTTTAAAAACTATTCTACTTTTGGAATTCTGTATACTAGATAAGGATACTTCTGTTCTGATAATGATAATGAAAGGCTCATTGAAAAGTGTTTGTAAAAAAATCGAAATATCATAAATTCTATTAATTCTCATTGAATTTTAAGGGCGTTTATCTGAAAAAGAGATAAATACGAGTAATAACAAAGTTGAATAATACCAAATTCCATAATTAGATTATGCGCAAGGAACAGATACTGATTCTTGTATTACGTTACGAGTATTTGCAAAAAAAGGAATTTGGTATTCGGTTATAAGAAATTTTTATGAAATGTGGAAAGTCAATAAGTAAAACGTTAGAAATTTTTATATAGATTTTAAATTTTAATATAATTTATGGAATGTAATTATTATTATCATAAATTTATTTATTGTAATAAAACTTTATTGTATTTGAATAACCTTAAAAAATAATGTTCAAGTTCAAAAACCATAAACTTTTCTCCGGTTTCTGATAGTTGGCTAAAATCAATTATAATTTTGTATTTTAAATGTATTAAAATTAAAATTCAATAGCTGCACTATTCACTATATGGAATTGCTTCATTATTCTTACACAGCTGAATTAAGTATTAATTTTATCCCGATATTTTAATTGGCATGCCTAACAAAAGGAGACAGTAGTGGCCATAGTTATTCTATTGGAATTGGAATTGCAACTACCCACTTTAGCCCTTTCTTGAAAAATATAAATATATGTTTTCTGGAGGTTTATATGAAGGCAAATATCGTATAATGATGAAGGTCAAATAAGTTATTAGTTTCCTCTATTTTGATTAGTTATTGTCAGCGTTTACTCGTAAATTCAAATCATGTGTTCGAAAATATTAATTTTCGAAAATATTATAGTTAAACTGAAAATGTAAGTAATTAAAATTTAAGTATAAAATTAGTTAGGGCCTATTTTACAGTGAGAGCTTAAGCTCAAGCTTTACTAAAGTCTGCAACTTAAGCTCGCTTGGATTCTCAATCAAAATTTGCCCTAAGCTTACAGTTATACCAAAATATGTGGTGAATGATAATTGAAAATAATATTATTGTGAATGAAAATGTACTATCAAAATTAATATGACCTTGGAGTCAATAGTAACAGATATAAATTTCTAATTTATGGAGGAAAAAAAGCGTTGCATTAATTTGCTCTTTTTTCTAACAACTTTTAAATATATAAGAATTTAATTTTATTTGTGTGTAACTAATAATAAAAACGTCAGTAAAGTTTAAGCTATACCAATCTGTGGCTTAAGTTAATCTTCATTTTATGGAAAACTTATCTTTAAGTTTACACTGAGAAACTCTATCGATAATTGAATTCCTACGGATACAAATACTAAAAGAACAATTTACTGGTAAGTGAACTTTAAATTATATCAGAAATCTTTAATTTCTTCATACCGTTTCCCCTGAAAAAATTGACTAATAAAATGGAAAAATATAATCTCTAATTTTAAAGTCCCTTGTAAATATTTCCTTATTATATTCGTAAGTTTTATTGGTACGTAATGAATTTTCATAAGAAATATGATTATCTCTTCTTTTTATATTTTGGTATATAGTAACAAATTTTCCCAGCTTAAATCTATGTACTAGAACCAATTTTATGGTACAAAATTCACTAAATAAATCACTAAATACTCTTCTACAAAATTTCAATTGGTTAACAACATCATAAATACAAAAAAGTATGTATAATTATTGATAACTTTTGTTATGTATTAAAGCGTATGAAAGTATGATTATAAATTGGTGTAGTTACTATGTATATTATTAATAGAACGGAATGGAATGCAATAGATTTATATCATATACGACCCTTTAGCAAATTTTGAATAAATTACAATTGAAAATTCTGTTCTATCACAAGAGAATGAAAAGCACCTGGTGGAAAAGTTTTTAGCATATGTAACTAATAATCAGCGCACTCCATAATAAGAATACAAAATTGAATCATTTTATGAACATTGGATATTAACATTTATTATACCCTAAATTTTAAAGATTCATAATAGCTATTATAAACATATTTATTAATTTATTATAAAAACATTTTTTTTTTGTGATGAATATTGAAGATTTTTTTTTGGACATCGTATCCCAGTAATAAATTATTGAATTATTGTCATTATCCACCCTAAAAAATAATTTTCAATTGAAGTGATCTCTATATTATTATTATATCAACAAATAATACATATTTTTTTTAAAAATTATTTCTAAAATATAATAATTTATGAAAAATTTAATTAAAATATTTTTATTAGTTGATGGTAAATAATAACATTTAATTTGCAAATTAAAAGTATAAGAACTACACTTAGTTCCCTGTCGAAATTACATAATTAAACTTCAATTTCCTTCCGTTAAAATGAATGTAGAACATAGAAATGTATTAATACTAAAGTTACAAGACCGAAAAATATCCTATTTCCGCTTAATTATATATGAATAATCCTAAAAAGTATACCACTATTCGTAAAAAGTATTACAATTGAAAATAAATCTCTTGAAAAGATTAAACTATAGAGATGAAAACTATGAAAAGTATTACAAAATATGGAACCCTAATGTATAACGCAGAGTCTACAAATTATTTTACAAAATTTCAATCTCCAATTTGCAAGCGTTGTTTCTTTCTTCCCTAAAAAACCAAAACGAGAAGAAACTATTATATTCTAAATTTTGAAAAAAATGTTCTGCAATATTTTAGATTGTTGTAAATATAGTATATTGAGATAAATGCTAGCTACAAAGGACGAAAAGAATTTCTGCTATAAAAATATAGAAGTTCAAAACTTGGGCAATTTTAAAAAATTGTCAACATCACTTGTTTTCTTTTTAAAATATATTTGTTTCTGTGAAATTCTTGAACTTTTATAGCAGATATGTTTATAACGTAGGTTTCTTTATAACGCTTTTATTTGGTAATAAGATAATTTTTAAAACATTGACTATGCGACAATATGGTTTGAATAGAAGATGAACTACTAAAATTTAACAAAATGCTATATATAAAATTCATCTGAAGATTCTGATTCTAAATGAATTAGTTAAAGAATTAAGTTTAACCATGGTTTAACCAAAATAAATCATGAATGGAAAATGTTTTTTGTTAAGTAGCGCTCTGGAAAATAAGCGAGGCAATTGCACATAGTTCTTTGGTTCCAACAATTGTGCAGTTAATAAAAATTGCAGCACAACAAGTAAACTGGTTTTATTGACTTCTTGATAACTAAACCAGCCGTAGTATGTAATGAAAGTTAAGCAGATTTTAAGAACGTAACACAATGTTGACTGCCGCATAATGCTGGTGTTTATCCGGAAAATAACCTTATACTTCTTCATTAAAGGTAGGAGGTTACATATATGAACTGAAATATTATATTTGAAAATCAGTACAAAATAAATAGAATTCTTAAAAACAGTTTTTGTACAGGTACAAAATAATTAAATTTGTAATATGTAAAAACAGATCATTTGTTGATAACATCAACTATCTCACTATACAAAGCCATTAGCTTTTGTTAATTAAAGTTTCTTCACTATAAAGTTATCTATTTTTTAGAATTCATATAAAATTAGAAGATCTACGTTTCAATATTGAATAATAAGAAATCTGAGTGCTAAGTAAAAGAAGATAACTTTGCTAAAAATGGTAAGTATTACGAGTGCTATGCAATTTAATATTTTGAATATTGCATTTGATTGATTATAATAGGAACCTTAAGCTAACCAATTTGTATTTTTTTACGCTGTTTTATTATTACTTTATAAAATTATTGCCCACAGTTCGGTGCCTATTTTTTATTAATTTTATTAAGTATTTTAATAAAGTTGGTATGTAAAATGGAAGTATAAAAAATAAATATTAGAATATTAAATTGTCGATGGGTTGATATCCGTCGAAGATTTTAGTAGACTAGAACTTAAATATGGATATATAATAATTAATACCTGAATAATACTCAAATGTTAATGAAGTGTTTCAGTAATATTTTGAGTATATTATTATATTTATGTAATCAGTTCATTATTTAAGTAATAGAACAACTACATTTTTGCCATAGGTCAAATATGTCCGAATATCAAACAAAAACCACTGGATTCAGTGAATTTCAGTTTAATTATTCTTATACATGTATTGAGTTTCCTCTCTGCATTTATGATTTTTAAATTATATTGAATATGAATTGAAGTTCACTCATTTTAAGCCATTTTTTTAAATATATTTTATATTGATTTTTTTTTGTTACGGGGGAAGATATTCAAATTGTCCGAATAATCAATGCAGCCAACTGGCTTATTGCAATAAAGTTTGTTTTTAATTACAAAAACTTTTAAAATTTTAATTACTTGTTTAACTTCTAAACACTTTTAATTGTAACTGATTCATGAAATATTTTATTTATCCTTTTTTTTTATTTCACTAATTTTAAATAATTCACTAATATTTAATGGTTAAATAAATTTGAATATTTATATGTCTTCTTTCATCACTACACTTAATTTTAATCGTTTTAGCTTTATTAAAAATATTTACATTTTTTCAATTTTAGTCCAAATGTCTTAGCTTTATTTGTATTATTAAATTAGTTTATCACGATCAGTACAATCAAAATAAAACTATAAACTCTAAATTGCCATTCAAAATATAATTTAAATTTGTCAGTTGAAAAGACTAACATTTGTGAGGCAAGCCATTTATTTAATTTATTTTTGGCACTAATTTTTTTAAAACATATTGTTATAATAGATTGTAAAAATGGCCGACTGTTTGTACAGCTGGTTGCTGATTCCCTTATATAAAATTTTACAAATAATTATTATATCAAAAAAACGTAACTATACGTTTAGTAAACACTAAAAAACCTTAAATAAGAATTCAATTACCATAATTAAAACCCTAAAACTTTTTAATCGTAATAATTAGCAAATTAATATCGTTAGTTAATTTGCAGAAAATTGTATAAAACTTTGAACTTTTCGAAGTTTTGGAGACTGTTAAACGGGATAACTCTCAAATGATAAATAAGCTACAAACTAACTACTAGTTTTGTTAAACTAGGAAAATTACATCAGCTACCTATATCAAAATAACACCTTATAAAGAGGACTTACAAAGAAAGTACTGTAAAGAAAATGCAGAATAAAACACTACACTACAATTATGTCCATCAGATGTTTCAAATATAGTATAGCAAAAAGAATGTTTAAATAAGTAACGATAAGAATGAATGATATGCCGCGCATTATTGATACTATTTATCCGATACGATAACTCCGCTCGAATATTGTGTATGTATATATTAATTATCTGCGAGAACTGGGGGTACTTAAGATTCTATATAAAGCGAATAAGATCAGAGGGATGTAGTAAAATAGATAAAACTTCATAAATGTGAAGATTAAACAGTAGAACCTGATTTGGGACTTAGTAAACAGTGTACAGTGGGTATACCTAAGAACTTACTGTCTTATAACTTAACTTATCAAATATGCGTCGGAACACAACAATTGCGAAACAATTGCAATATTTCTTAATATTTTGTTAGTTTGCAATAATGATTACAAGTTTTCATTAATTTTTCATCATAAACTAAGTGATGAAGCTGTAACACAAAAGGTTTATTTTTTATTATAACATTATAAGTTTTATTATCCATTGACTATAATCTATAAGTGTTGTAAGGACAATTTACTTCCATCGTCGGTGCGGTTAGTGCTTTCTTATGCTCTTGCTTGTAGAATTTAGCTTAATACCATAATTAATATATTTTTTTTTTAAATTAAGACATTAATTGTTGCAATATTTGCATAATATACAAATATAATTTTTTTTTATCACCACTTTTGAAATGCAATAAATATATTCAAATATTTTAATTTTCATAATTTTTCTATAGCACAAAGATTTTTTTTATATACATATTATAAAAGTAACGATGATTTACTACTTTGAAAAACCATCAGATGGATGGGAACTGGGAACTATCATAATAAAAGATTTTCAAAATTTCACTATCAGTCTTTTGGTTTAATAATCATATAAAAATTATTCAAAAAACATTTATGAATTATTTTAATCACTAAATTCTTAACTATAAATTTTTTTTTTTTTTTTGCACAATCATCACTTAATACTTTAATTTACTTTTTATTTTATTTAAATTAATAAAATATCAACAAAAAGATCTAAACATAAAAAATAGGATTAACTTAATTTATGATAAAAAAAAAAAAAATCTTTTTTTTTTTAAAAAAATAATAAATAAATATTCACATACAAAATATACCATACTGAAAATTTTTCACCCGATAAAGAGAGCAATCACGATCACAGAATATTTAATTTTTAACTAAAAATTATATTACACAGTAATTATAATTTTATACACACAGTCTTTATATAAAACATTTATTATAATAAAAAATAAATATTTGCAAATTATAATATATAAATATATAATCATAAAATGGCAACACTGTCTATTTAAATATATATTTTTATAAAATAAACGCCGCCACCGCCACCGCCGCACACATTATTATCAACGACAAAACGTAATTGAGAAGAGGTTATGTTTTTGAGGATAACTAAATATAAAATGTATATCAAAAATTTATAACTTCACTCATACATACACACTAAAACAATATGTAAATATGTATTAGTGAATAAGGAATTATAAATAAATAATAAAAAGGCGGTTATTAAAATTTTATGAAGGGATAATTTTAACCAAAATGTGTTCCGCCTCTTTTTGTATATTTTTTTTTTGTTGTTTTGTTATTGTTTATTTAAAATGCATAGATTTTTACAACAAAAAAAAAAAAAACATTTTATCAGTACTTAGTACACTGGAGAGTGTACTTGAACCGGCAGCTGCTGTTTAGTTTTAAAGACACTTAAAAAAAAAGAAATGTTTGAAAACATTAATATTTTTTGGTTTGGGTGTGTGTGTGTGTATAATTGTCCTTTTTACTATATATTTTTTTATATGTATTTGTTTATCTATCTATATATATATTTATATGGTGAAAGGTGATAAACTGTTAAAAATATAACCTAAAAGTCACCATATTTTTTTGCACAACGAATGAGAATAAAGATATTTATCTATGGAAAATGGTAGGTGTGGTGCTTTTTACCTTGGCTTTAGGGGTAAGTGGAAATGAATGTTTCTAAAAATTAAAATATAAATATTATTTTATAGTAATATATTTCAAATCTACTATATAAAAATATACTGTATTTTTATGTAAATAAATTATAGATATGTATATATTTACATATTTTTGTAGTTAAATTTAGGTTTTCTCTAATATTAATGTTTATAAAATTTTAAATTGAATTTTTATATTTTTTTTTGTGGGTTTCAAAAATTTAATATTTTATAACTTGTGTTTTTCTTTTTAAAATATAATCTGTGAAAAGTTACAGTGGCGAATTGGGGGAATTATGTACATTAGTATACAGACTGCCTATTACCTTACCTCGTAGGCACAATTGGCAACTAGTGCCTCTCTGTTTCAAAGGTCTCACATTCGCTATATAATTTCGAGCTTCACTATTATAAGTCGGCAATAGCAAATACTAAAACACGTTTTATTATCAATACTTAAAGAATTTTATATTAAAACTCTAGTCTGAAAATGAAAAAAAAAGATAATATTAAGTTAGAAATTGTTGGACCTAAACAGTGGTGTGCGTAACGTGTAATTGTAATTACGAGTTTTGCACAATGTATAATAGCTTTCTTTTGTTTACGCATACATTTAAAAAGAAACTAAAATTTCATTTGTCGATTTATTCAGGTATGAAATATTCAACAAGTTGTTTGGTAAGTTTACAAATATAATTCTTAATCATAGTTTGTCCAACATTGATTTATAACTTGTAAACTTGTACTTTTGTATAACAAACAGTGCTTTGTTAAAAATTTGACATATCTTTTAAGATCCAAAGAATAAATTTTATATATTTCGGGTGTTTTACAGAACCACTGAAACTAATGATCCCAAAATTTTATAGACTGGAACACAAATCTAATCTGTGTATCATAAAATGTTATTGAATTTGGCTAACAAGTATATACTTAGATGATGTAGAACATATGAAATATAATTCGGAATATTTAACATGGACCCAATTTTACAGGTATATAAATAACTAGATTACGAAGTTTAATTAAAATCGTTCAATAATGACTATACTTCGGAAACTAAAGAAAACTACATTTTATTGAATTAGATATTTTTAGGATCAAACACTAACAAATATTCAACAGAATCCTTGTTCTTCCAAAATATGTTTTGAGGAACCCTTTACTCTTTGGGAGGAGGGAAGTTCAACTAAATTGTATCAATCTTAAGAAAAAGTGACATCTCCAAATTGTGACTTTCAATTATATTAAAAGATTAATTTGAAAATTCTATAATTTTAAGCTTGCCAGGTTTACCGAAGTTACACAGATAGACTGCAAGTAAAAATAGAAATGATATATCTTTTTATATGTATTGTATATAAAAAAATATCTTGAAATATTTTGTTTTGTTAAAAATAATGTTCTAATAATTTTAATTTTTATTTATATATTATAACAATTTTTTTTATAAATTAGGATTGAAATATAATGCAGTTACATAAGTATTTATAATTCGTTTAAGTAATCTAACATCCACAAAAAATTGTCTCTAAAATTTCAATGGGGTTGGGTAACAAGTAATAACAAATCGTTATATGACAACAAAATAATTTTTTTTATCCATCCGATAATTTGTTCCTCTCGCTTAACGTTGTTCTTGTAATAATGATTTTTTGTTACTATCCCATATACTGTATAGTTATAGTTGTTGCTCTAATAGCTGACTATATTAATTTGACACCCATTTCTAAGTAAAGCAAATCGCAGTCCAGTATTAAATAGCAATCATACAAAATTGAATACTTTGTCTTTGAAATGATTTCGCCATTATTAAATAAGTTGCTTAAAATTTATTTATATATCTATATTAAATTCCATTCCACCAGCAGCATCAGAAATCATTTCTTAATATAATTCTAAATTTATGTTATTGCGGTTGCATATGCAAATACAATCTGAATGAATTAAAATTACATAAAAATCAAACTCTTGCATAAAAATCATTGCCTTCATTTCTAAAATAAGGAATGTTATTACAAGCTCCATAATAGCCGTGATATTTCGTCTATCAAACAAGAGTTACGCTAATAATTGTCTAAAATGAAAGCTACAATATAGCTGCAGAGAAATTTTACTCGAATTTTAGAAGTCACTGCAAACGTATAAATTGAAGTTATATTTCCAAACACGATTTATTTACATAGATCATTTTGATTTTATTATAAAAAAAATATTGCTCGAATTCATGAATATTATTTTTGTATCCCGATTATCATTTATTATAATAATTTATATTTTACGGCTTTACTTTCCATCGAATTTATGTTGGTATAAATTTTACTTATTTTTAATTATGATGTTATTAATATTTTCCTCTGTTAAGAGGTGAATTTCGAATATATTTTTGAAACCTGGAATTTAAAAAGTTTAATAAGACTGAAAGAACGTAAATGTACTCTGATATTGCTATTTTTTTCATAGCATATAATTTGTACCAGCCAGTATTTAAAAGTGTATAAAAATAATGTCTTTGATACTCTTCTATCTACTGAGTCTCATCCCTTATTAACAAAATCGATCCTAAGCTTCAAGCCGCACTTCGTCTAATTTGTAAAAATTTCTATGAAAGTATAATGATGTATATAAATAGTCTGCTTATTGGAAGTTTGCATATTGGATTTATTTTTAAACGGAAGTAGTATGACATATATACATGAAAGGTACAAAATATGTTTGAGGGGTTGAAAAAAAACGTAAAAAACATGTTTAGGATTTAGGTTATACTGCTGTGTAAGCGACTTGTTTATTATATTCGGACATACATATGAATTAAATGCTAATAGTAGTCTGGATCAAGTCAAAAAAGTACTCATTACAATTAATATTTGTCTTGATATTGTTCGGTTCACGAAAAGGTTTAACGTATAATGTAATAAATAAGTACAATTAAAAGTACAAGTTAAAAAAATGTTCTATAAAGATTGTCACAAAAATGCTTGCTAATTCTAGTTAATATATTTTTAACAATAAAAATAGTTAAAAATATATTAAAGATTTTAAGGTTTTTAAAACTACAGTGTAAGTAGAATTCTGCTTTTAAACCATAGATTCACCAGTAATTCTAAAAACTGTGGAACCTTAATTTATAGTTGTCTAAATAGAAAAAACCATACAATATAACTTTTTCACTATATTAACATAATGCTCAGTTTCAGCCGATGTACATTAGTAATAATTATGCTGCGGTAAGAAAAATACTCTTGTAGAAAATTATCCAGAATAGAAAAACCCAAAGTGACTTTTGACAAGTGAATATCGATCACTATTTCTAATGTTTTCAAATCATATAATATTTTAAAATAAATTCGGTACTAACTTTCGAAATTATAATTAAGTTACACATGTATTAAATATAAGTTCAGAATATCAGATCTATCAGTTAAAAATACATTCATATTCGAAGTTCGTATTATATTCCTCTATAAAGGAAGATATTTTAAATTTGTTCACCTATTATAATTCATCCTCAATTTATATAAAGATAATTCTATATACATAATTAGTTTCCTTTACATCTATCAGCGAAGTTCATTACATGATCAATTATTTTAAACATAAACTAATATTAATATTGTTAATAAATTGGATTTGTTTTTGAAGTGGATTCAGTGGTGTGACTTTATTAAATATTTATTAATTTATTAAAAATTGTTTTCAGTTCGAAAGATTATGCATATGTATTTTAGAAATTTCCTTGTATAAAAAATTTCGAAACCTCTTAATAAAAATAACGTTTCTCCAGAAGAAGTTAATTTTCATCTATAATTTGTCAAATACTGCCTGAATTTTAGTCGATTATAAGTACTAAAACAATAATTTTAAACTAATAAAACTATTAATTTAGAAGAACATTAAATATTCTATCAATTTTGATTT
This sequence comes from Rhamphomyia laevipes, assembly GCA_963920725.1. NCBI lineage: Eukaryota > Metazoa > Arthropoda > Insecta > Diptera > Empididae > Rhamphomyia > Rhamphomyia laevipes. Next base: position 36,929,850 of record OY987258.1, on the reverse strand, counting down.
AACTTATTTGTAACTTTTACCAAAATAATTGAAATTATATAAGTTAGTTTTCTATATATGTATGGGATTGTTAAGAATTTGAATAAAGTTCAAACATAATTAGAACTATGGACTATAGCACTTAATAGTAAAATTACAATTTTGAATAATAGAAAATATTTTGCTTTTAGAAACCATGGTGTAAAAACTCTTGTTATTTGAAAATATATAATTGTAAATTCAATAAATAAACATCTGGGCTATAAGCAAAAGAAAGATAAAGAAAATAAATAGGACTTTGATTAAAACCAACAAATATTTTTCATTGGAACAAATTTTGTGGTATTTTTATTTTGAAAAACCTTTTCTTTTTTTTTTGTTTTGTATTCAAAAAAAATTATGTTATTTTGTAAATTACAGATTTTTTCATCTAATCTGATTTTAAAACATCATGAAATAGATTACAATAATCTCTCTAATAATATAATAAGCGTATCCATTCATGAGTAAACAACTCACTTATATACAATAAGAAGATCGGCTATTTTCAAAGGTTTTTGCCAAAAATTACCGACACAGATTAAAGATGTTTTGATTGAAATATATTTTTTTCTTAATCACCTTATGGGTTGGCATTAGTCTACTATATACGATCAAAACTATTATATCAATTTGCTAGGCATTCCCACAAGTATAAAAAGATTATCTGCCCACCAATTCAATTAAAACGTATGTAATGTTTAGAAAAAAAAAATTAGAACCGAAAATTGATTTATTTAAAGGTTAAGGATTAAAAGTTTGCTAACATTTAATATAGTAAATCCTCTTGAAATTTTGTTTCGTATATATATAATTCTTTTGTTCATTTTAGCATCTTTATTTCACTTACTATATACATTTATAGGCTTTTCTTTAAATACAATATTATATAAATTATTGTTTAATTAACTATACTTTTAACAGACTAAATACTATATTTATGATTTTTATGTTACTTTTTGTATTCATTTATAGTTTGAATAATAAAATTTATTAGAAATTTGAAGATGGATTTATTTAGTTTACATTAAATAAAACTGTATTAGGAAAGACTTCATTAAAAATCAGAAGACAAATTAATTAATTTCAATATATACGACTATTTAATTTAATCTAAAAAATAATGAGAATATTTTATTATAATAGAGTGCATATCTAAAACAAAAAATCTGCGTAAAATGATAAATTAACCTGATATACCAAAACACATATTTAATTATGTTATATATATGTTTGTTGCTGGAAAGATTTCTATTCATACAAATCGAGATTAAATAGTTTAACTGAAACTGAATCCATATTATACCATTACCATATTACCAGTCACCAGTGAAGAAAAATTACATTATTTTATCTTTTCTAACAATTTATAATTTTCTAATATAGTGTAGTTTTTTTAAAATTTCCTTTCTTGGTAAATCATATTATACAGCCACGACTGTAGATAATCTAATAGGCAGGTTCTCTTAATAATCTCATTTATAGATTGCTCTAGCATTTTGGTAGAAAAACGTCAAAATTATTATTAAATTGTCAAACTTGCTATGGAAAACAAAAACATTCTTTCGGAATAAATACAACCTTGGATGAATTTTCAACGATATTGCGGACAACTATGATGGTGGAAGGATTAAATTTAATTACATTCGAGAGCAAGTTATTTTTCTGCATAATGAATGATATGAATGATGTGTCGTCTAATTCTATCGACTTAAACAATTAAAATAATTGGTCATCTTCTTTGAATAGTCTTTAAGCAGCTTTACCTGGTGGAGTTGTTTCAGCATTTAGATTTTCATACTCACATTTCTTTCAATCGGTCTGAACAAGAAATTTTCTAAATTGAGCTATATAGTTTCTCTTGGCCATATAGTAAAAATAACGATTATATCTGCTTGCAGTTTTTGAAATTGGGCGAAGTTAAGTAAATTAATATATAGAATATAGTTTATCAAATGTTCAGTATTAAAGTATGAAAACAGAAGTTACAAAACTGTTGTTTATAATTAAAGTTGTGAGAATCTGTCAGATAATTTGTTGTTTTAAAACATATTAGTTTTTTATATATATGTAAATGTAAATAATTAAAATAATATTAGTTGTCAGAGTTTTGAATAGGGCAAAGGTTAGGCTAGCTCTAGAATGTATCGATCAGTTCATTTTCAAAGCAATTGGCAATTCGTATAGTACAGCCGATCGAATGGTTAAGTACACTGAACACTTACTTATCGATTACAATCGATTAAGTTTATCAATTTGAAATTTTGTTTTCATCTTTTTCCTATGATGTTCATGTAATTTTTAATTTGTTTATTATATAATTCCTGATAATTTTGAATATCCTTATAATCACACATAATTTTGTTGAAACTGTAAATTTCATTTGTCTTGCCATTTGCTTCAGTATGGAATTGTAAAAGTTTAACCATTCCAAACTCTTTGAATTTAAAAGCGATAAAAAACGCTTTGAATTTAAAAGACGTCTAATTACTGCACCAATCGATATTGAGAAGATCGATACATTGTAGATCTTAAGACCTTAAAAATAATACCACCTGATTTAAAAAAAAAATCTGAAATTTTTATTATGTATTCTAAATCTTAAAAATAATTAAAAAACCTATTAAAAATTGTCAATATACCTTTTATTCGAACGTGTCTAGCATTATATTTATATTATGGTTAGTTACTATAGAAACACCTTTTCTTTTACTTTATTAATATAATTTTCTATATTAAAATTCAAAAATCATATAAAAAATATTGTAAATATGCTTTTCATTTATATTAATCTTTTATTAAACATCTTTACATTTAAATTTTACTTTTGGAGTTTTACCATTTTTCACTGACGAACTAAAAACCAGTGATTTTGATTTTGGCAGAAACGTTATTTTTTTTTTCATTTGCAGGAGTATAATTAACAGGAAATCAGGCACGCGCCGTTTTATTTTGATTTAAAGAACATATCCTTAAGTGTGAGAAACAATTATTCACATCAGTTTCCGGTTTGTAAATTCCTTTTTATTTTTATTTATTTTTTGGTAAGTAACAAAGCACCAACCTAAATTGCGCGTACTTTTATGGGATCGAATAGCAGCAATCCGCCCTTTTAGATAAATCTTATATACAATTAAGCGGCACATGTGATTTTTATGTATACGCAGTAGAGCTCATGACATTATTGCATTCTTTTATTCAAAATTTATAATCGCAAATAGCTGAAATCTTAAATTTTAATGTTATAGAGGTTTAAATAAGAACATTGAAGCAGCTGAAATTATTTCCTTTAACTATGATGGAATTATTTTTCTTAACTGTTTTTAAGCCAATTTTTTTTTGTATATTTCCTGTTTAATTTTTTTAAAATTTATATTTATTTTTAAATTCGTATAATTTTTTCAGTTTTGTTTGTTTATTGGAAGTTTGCTAATAAGATTTGTATATGCATTACTACTGTAATAAATGTATATTGAAAATGTGTAAGGGGGTTACGAAATTATACAAATATATAAATATAATTATTATATTATATTATTAGTAGTTGTTATTTGAAGATCATTTAAGAAAAATTAAATATTTTTTGATGTTATTTTAATCTTTATATTAAACATTTTCAAATTTGTTACTCTGATAAGTGGCTATTTTTATTAGAGTATGTAGATAAATAATGTCTTTGATTTAAGCTAATTTAAAATTAAGTTGAACCAAGGTGAAGGTTGAACCAATTTATAGTTACAACTATATAAATAGAATCAATAGATATAATCAATTTATAGTTAGATAGATAAAACCAAGGCTGGTTAAACCATTTAGCATTATAAGGACATATAACATGATCAAGGTAAAAAGGGCACACAAAATATAACATGACAAAAAAATATAGTCATACAAATATTGTAGCTCAGATCGATCATTTACCTTAGTTTTAAGTGTAATAAAAACTAAGGTATGCTGGATGATTTGGCTATTTAACGCATAGAGCGAAATTTAGTTGTAATATAGTTTTGTCGTTAATAAGAGTTTGTCGTTACACTACTCTTCCCTCCGCGGTAGTAAAATATACAATAAAAAGGGTAAATTGCCCTTACATTTACCAATTTATAATCGAATATTTAAAATTACAAAAAAAAAAAATAAGTTTTGCATTCAAAAACGTTTTTACTAGGAACAGGGAATTCGCTGCATTAAAATTCTTCTATTCAAATTGAAGATTTTTTTAAAACAATAAACATACTTTTTAAAAAATAATAATCAGTTATAGTTAAAAAAATAATATTTTTTCGATGAATTTGTAATTCGATTAACTTGCACTCGATGAACTTGCAATTGATGAACTCGACGGAAATCATATTTAATTATTAAAAAAAAAATATTTATAAAATGGAATATATCCAAGCTGGTTTTATAATTTTGAAATGGTTTAATGAATTTGATTGCAATTAGTGTTTCTATAAGTGTTAATAATTTATTGAACTATGGCATTAGCTAGAAACATTTTCTTTCTATTACATCATAATAGTTAAAATTTATTTATGATTTAAATTAATAGATAATTCGAAACGAGATAGATTTTTATCATAATTCAAAATATATTTGATTAAATTTTCTTTTTCTTTTAATTACTAAGATCTTCCTTTAATCAAACATTAAAAACTAATATTTTAAAATTCTATTTTCTGAAATAATTAATATTGCGATTTAAATTAACACTTTAATGCTTAGTTATAAGTTTTGTAAAAACAATCTACATATTAAATGAAATAAAATAATAAAAGGGTTTATTATGAAACTGAAAGTTAATGCTTACTGAAACCTTTAATATTTATTATTAACAAGGTTTACTAAAAGGTTAACACTTAATTTATCTCAAAAAAAAAACTATTTCTAAGTAACTTAATAAAGCAAGTATTGGTACTTCATTGGAATATATATAATATCCCCACGAATTGTTTTATATGTGATATTATAAAGGATAAATAAGGGTAAATTTGTCTGTTCAGTATAATTTATTCAGTATATATTATATAGATTAACATGCTATTGTCACGATATAGAGATATATACATACAAACCAAATATATGTTTTTTTATAGTTTTCAACAATTTAAAACATTAATTTTCCTTAAATCAAGTACTATAAACAAATTGAGTTATTTTAAATAAAACCAAACTCGCATGAAAATAATAAATTTAACTATGTTTTTGTGGTGACAAAAGCCTTTCTTAAATTTTAACAAATTGTATTTAGACACGATTTTATATACTTGACTTATCCATAAGCTAAAATGTTTAACTATATACGAAGTCGCGTAAATTATTATACAATTTAATTGAAGTGACAGCTCGATATCAAATATATATTAAGAAAGAATTATTTTATTTTAAAGCAACGGGTAGTAAATTGTAAGATAATACATAATATAAATTTCAAGATCATAAAAAAATGTAATTGTAAAATATATAATTAAAAAGTATATATAAAATCGACCAAATTACTCTCACTTTTATAGTTTTTCAGTTTTTGAAAATGCTTTTAAATCTAAATGGCTGATTAATGCTAAACCAAAAAGAATATAGAAACATCAAAATAATGCTGATAACATTGTTTTAATGAACTTGGCGAGCATTTTAAATTTTAATAAATTTATACTTCAAATTTAAACTTAAGCTCGAAGTATAGTATTCCAATTTCTTACATTATTAATGTCATGTCAATGGACCTAACCTAACTGCCATTTTAATTTTTCATAGACTTGTTTTTAAATAAATAATAATAATAATTATGGGCAACTTTTTCAAAGTATTAATATAAACTACATAGTTTTGTAATTGTTACTTACCTGGTGCCATTAATGGTGCAACAGGTGTGACATTGTGTCCTTTTGCTAACCAATTTTCCGGATATTCTTTGCATTTTCGATCTTTAAATTTTGCTGAATCCCAGTGAAGTGATACATTTATTGTTCAATAAATTGTTTGTGCAACTTAAACATAGTCGGTAAATTTAATTCAAACTGAGTAGGACATTTTCAAACTGAGTATTGGACAGCATTTATAGACTAGGATGGGAACTCATGACATCATATTGTACTAACAATTAAGGCGCTAGCGAGCAAATGCTTTCCACATCTCTGTTTACACTCTCAGAATTGTGGTCCATTTTACTGAAGCAGCTGTATTGTTTTATCGAAAGTACGGGTCTAGTAGGTGACGCATAATCGTAAAATCTAATCGAATCTCATTACGGCTATAATCTAACCATTACAGCTAATCTAAGTCATGCAACTACAAAATATTATTCTTAATTGTAAGATCATTAACCAATGGGTATACATTCTAGTTCGCATCATAGGGCCGCAATGACTTCGAGTTTCTTGATATTCTCTATTGAAATTTTAATCTACTAATTTTATATAGCTTCTGAATTAGGTTGTGAATAAAACTTTTATTGCTACAAGATAATGGTTTTTTATTTAAAAAAAAGTGAGATAATTATTACCAGCAATTGGTCTCAACGGTTTGCATTTTTTGCATTGTCTAAATATCACTGGAAATATTATTACTGGTACTTAAAGTGACATCGATAGAACCCAAAATTTAAAAACTGTAGTGCTGGACAATTCTTTCAGTCTTTATTATTACAATCTTCCTTTTCTTTAATCCTTATGACTCTACAGCTCTGGGGTACGCTTAGACTATTTGCGTCCATATTTCTCGATCTTTCGCCTACATTCTACATTATCTTTACATCATGTTCGTGGTCTTCCTCTGCTTTGATTTAATGTATAAATCTCGCCTGTAACATTATTACTACACGGATCAAAATTAAAAATACGTCATCAGTTATACAACACTTAAGTTCAATATTGCAATTATTTTAATCCTATCTGGATGACATATTTATAAGCACTTTTTTACCACCGTTGTTGTTGTTATTTTTTATGTGTTAATCTGTTTGTTTTTGACAATTTATTTTTGCGGTTGAATCAAAGAACATTCAAATTTGTCATCATCATAAAGTCCCAGTATAGTTATAATATTTTGGTAGAAGAAATTATAAAAACTGAGGGTATATATAAATAATACTAAATAAATTTTAAAGATATGTATATTCAAGGGGTGAAAAATATAACTAAAGTAAAGTATTTATCTGTATTTATATGTATACTTAAATATAAAGATTAAAAATTCATATTTAATATAAGAAAAATGCTTAGAATTTATTGACAGTTATATATTCTAATTTATAATAATTTTTTGTTATAGCAATTTGTCTCATGGTTTTTGAACATGTCAAATATTATAATTCAATCTCCAAATAAATATATATATAGTATATATAAATCCTCAGCAATCTAATCGATGTCAAATTTCATTTATTACATATGTATTCAAATGTATGTTGACATTACACAGTTTGTATATTAATATTGTAATAGGGTATTTATTTATTGGGATGTTCCTTTCATATCATATGCAGTAAGCAGGAAGCTATTATTATTTTATTTACACGGACCCCTCTATATATTTTAATTTACTTCGATGATTTACTCATCCTTAATAGCCGGGCTTTATAAATATTGAATGAAATTTATACGAGAGGGTGGTAAACATTTAAAAAGATTGCCAGTATATATCTATAAGAAGATTGGATTTTGTGTTATATACGACTTTTGTTAAAGGGAAAGTCATTGACATATTGGATGGGATAATTTAATTTCACCAACGAATTTGATTTTTGGTCATATTTTCACTATTTTTTTTCACTCCATAAGTAATAAGTTACAAATTAACCGCCGTTAACGCACACGACCTCCTAATTGACTATAACTAGATATAATAAAAAATTAGAAGTTATATTAATTTCTCATTTCCGGTAAGCTTATTTTGAGGATGTAAATAGTGTTATGATAATATATATATGTTTGTTTAACATTAAATTGACTATACTAAAAAAGAAAACTAATTAAGATATAGTTAAGAGTTTGTTCCAAGAACTTATTATTATGTTTTGTTCTATTAATTGAGAATTGATTGCGAAAATAAATAGTCTAAAAATAAATATAATTTGAAAAATTGTATATTTTATATTTTCATATATTATTTATTTTAGAATAAAAACAAAAGAATTTTCAACTGGATCTTTTAGAAAAATTTATCAATAATAATTTTTAATAATTATACGAATAAATTAAATACTTTTACTGCAAACTCAACACATTTATTTAAGGTATTTTTATTAAATTTTATTATTTTATAAATAATATTGTACAGTCAGACCGACCTAACTGAATTTTTGTTATTGATATTTTACTAAAGAAAACACTGTTAGCTAAGGTAGATTCTCCTGAACGAATGATTCTATTTTCAGATATCGAATATATCTGCCAGCGAATTGATTACTATATCTGTATATCGGAGGAGGCTTATGGCAGCGATTATATACATTTTAATGATAATGAAAGTGGATTTTTACTAACAATAATGGTTCCATCATGACATGATTGGCAAAGCTTCAGCATCATAAAATATTTTTAAAAAAACGATATTAAGAAAATGTTATTATGGAGCTGGATAGATATTAAGATTCGCATATGTATTCGCTATAACGTGTATAATGCGAGAACGACAAATAAAATTATTATATTAGAAAATATTGATCAAATATAAATTCTTTTTTGTTAATCAAAATAAATTCTTATCTTTAAAAGCGTTTTTGTTTTATTATAGTTTCACTTACATTAAATAGTAAATTTCACATCAGCCACCTCACTAATGGAGTGTATACTATATACATAATCTGTTAAAAATCACTGGATTAGAAAATATTTTACCTATATGGTAAAACTAACTAACTATTCACTTCGTTATCCACTATCTTCAAGTGATGAAATATAATTTAATTTATTATGTGGAAATACAATTAAGTTGATTTATTTTTTTTGCTGGAATTTTCGTTATTGTTTATATAAAAATTATATCAAACTGAGAATCCAAATTGAATACATGCCAAAAATCCAAATTAATTACTAGTCGATTTGAATCAACGGTTACCTAAGAATGCTGTAAATTAATGGTGGCTCACGTTCTCTTGAATTCTAAATATAATATAATTATTTATTCAACTTATAATTTCCTGTATGATTTTTGTACGACAAAAATATTTAAATGTGATTAATATTCAACCGTATATTAAGGTGTTTTCAAAATACATCACACAAAAATTATATATGTTTGCATACATTCAGGTGCTTAAAAAGAAAAACAATCGCATACAAATAATTTAACAAATTCAGGGGAATGTTTAAAGTTGGTCCAGAACTCTCTTAGCCTCTACTATTCATAGTCAAGCTGCTATTAAAGCAGTTACCAGTTAGATGTAGATCCTATATAACGAATTCTGGACAGGTGTGAGAGTGTAAAGGGTCAATTGGCACAAATACAACCCAGTGTCTTCAAGCACCCTTCTTAAGCTAACCTAACCTACTCATACGACCAATTTATGGAAATTTCAATTTGCTATAAAATTTGTGAATCGCAAATTGCGTATACCCAGATATTACATTAGTAATATTTATAAGTTGATACAATAACTCTCACTAATCCATAAAAACACACATATAGTACCCATACAGAGTTACATACCTAAATTAAATGCAAAACTACTGAGAATGGTGTATCCTTAAAAGGAAGGATGGTGCCTTTAATTTTAAATTTTCTGTATTATAAGAGGAAAAAATTTAGTTTTTGTAATTTTCTGGAAAAAACTGAAAAGTAACTGTAACAACAATGGCGATTTATTTGTGGAGATTTTACTAGTAAAATTCTTCAAATAAAATTGAAATTTGGCGCCTTTTTTGGACTTAGACAATCTGCAATATTCCAATATTATATTTTGATTGTATACTTCTTATATTATATCTTAATCGGACGAATAAATATCTATTGACAATCGAATAATTTATAAATATATTTTTTTAAATCCGATTGTTGGGCAAGCCTCAACCATTTTATATTTCCAAATTAGTAAACATTGATTTACATTCATCATCTATTTTTGCGAAACAAAGCAAAAACCAATAGAACACTTGAGGAAAAACCACTCTCGCGATATATGTTGTTTTTTTATTTATGTAAAATTATAAAATCATTATTATACACATCATAAGCAAGCATTTATTCTAGTATTTTTATTATAAAAAGATGTATAAAAAAACATAGCAATAAAGAAAAAAACTACATTATTTTAACAAATGCAACATATTCGAAAATGTATTTGACTACGAAAAACGATTTACTAACTCTATAAGAATGGTAGCCGTTACTTAGTAAACAAATTCAACGATAAAATTAAAAATATTTCATGCAATATTCACAGTTTCGAAAGTGTTTTCAGAACAACACCACTGAATCACTGAATGATATCTTACAAAATATTTATAATTTTATAATTTCTTCAAAATTATTCACAAATTTTTATCAAAATTAACTATGTTACGACCACGAAGCTACGATGGTAAATAAATTAATATCACATAATTTTGTTGTTTGGGAGAATTAAATAAATCTACTACAAATGTACAAACTATATTTTCTTACTTAAAATTATTTAAATATAACAACTCTGAAAATGATGTCATAAATTGTCAAAATATTGATACATTTTCGATGAAATCAGTAAATATATTTATAAATGAAAAGTATGTATACAATTTGTAAATAAAATTGAACGTTGTCGGCATAGTGATTTTAAGTATTAACAAGTTTACAAAATATTGTAACATTTTCAAATATATTGTGTTAATTATTTTATTCGTTTTCATTCAACTTTAAAGTTATACCTTGTATGTGATCATTCAAAATTGACCTATTCTCAATATAAATGACACAGATTGTAAGCAAAATGATATAATGTGCAGCATATTAACTAAAATACAGCAAAAAAACCTACAAGAAATGGATTATTTAGAAGAATAATATTTTAATTTTGCCTGCTTTGATAAGAAGTATTTATAATTCTTAAAGTTTAAAATTAAAAAAAAATATTAAAGTAAAAAAACTGAAAAAGCTAATATATATAAAATAACATAACATATATAAATTCACAATTTGAACATTACTTATTTCAGTCTATCAACAATTTAATTTTTTTTTATATTCTTTCAACACGAAATCAGTAAACACGACTATCTTTATTTCTCGTTCTCCTGTATCAGTTTGTTGTTTGTTATATTATATATATTAATATGATAATTTGAAAATAAAATTAAAATAAAATTATTAATAATAATTTTATAATAAATCACATTTTTGATACTATTTATGGAATGATTACGTATTACGTTTAAATAGATCTATACTTCGTTTTCAATTCATATATGTATATTTATATGATGACTAATATTAATTTTTTTTTTGTTGTAATTTTTGAAAATTTCGCGCCATACATTGATAGTTTATTATAATACCGAATGCATTTTTAAATATTCAATCCTTACACCTTATATTCAATCATAATACTATAAATAATCATAGTACAGTTACGTCTTTGTTATTTTCAATAGCCTTATATTATTTGTATTATAACATATATATCTTACTAAATATATTCCTTTTATTTTAGATTAAAGTTTGAAAATGGACACACATGCGACGATTAATTTAACTTGTTGGCTAATACAAAGGATTGTAGTACCATTGGTGTTGTTACTATGTACGTAAATGAATTTATTAATATCAATATCGTGTGTAAAACAAACAAAAACGAAATTTTAAATATCAGAAATACGAATTTGTAAAGATATTCAAAAATTAGTAAAATGTTAAAAGATTTGTTTTTAAACATTTGGTTGTTTTTTATATACGCGGCATTTAGATAATGTTAGTGTCAATAATTAATAATATAATAAAATCATTATATTTTTTAGGTGCCTTGTTCCGTCCTGTTGGAATATCATATGTGTACCTGTTAATGTTCTTTATATGTCCATTTCTTCCATTGCCAACACTAAAAAATTTTCGAGGTAATTTAATATTTCTAAATTTTATTATTTATTAAACATTTTTTTGTTGGTATTTTTAGGAACAATTTCAGCTTATTATATAGTTTTCATATCGCTTAGTGTGCTATTGATTGTTTGTCATATAGCCTTACAGATTCTAATTCTTGTAGAAGGATATGATGATATTATTGGTTCATCTTGTTCATTTACTGAATTATTATTAAGGCACATAGGTTTCATAAGTTTCTTAAAATTAGGGTAAGTTTAAATTGTTTAAGAATTAGCTTCACAGTGATTTAATAAAATATATATAATATAATTATTTTTATTTTTAACAAAGCTCTATATTAACATAGATTTACATTTTTCTTACGCATTTCGGAAGCAGTTCAATTTTTGATTCAAAATAAACTTGCTTGTAAGTAAGTAATAAGATTTAGCCAGAAAAGTAATAAAAAAAATTCTCAAAAGGAACTTATTTTGAATGCAAAATTGAGCTGCACATGCGAACATGGTTTGTGAAAACGTAAATTTTTCAATATTAAATATCTTGATATTATATATATAGAGAGAGCGGGAGAGAGATCTTTAGTTTCTTGATCTTGAGAGAGATCTTTAGTTTCTTGATCTTTGCCTCGTTTATCAAGTACTTTTTTTCGGTAGTATTTTTGGAGCACGGATTGATTGACGCTGTTTATAATACACGTAATATGATTAGCAAAAACAAAATATAGTTGATTTGACTTTAATGACAGTATATTTTGAAAAGTACTAACGAAACAGGCATATATAAATAAGACTAAGGCATAAGCATAAGGCTTATATTATATAAATTTAAAAATAAATATGTTTTTAGTAACTTTCAATTGATTTTTTATTATGTATTAGAGTATGGGATATAATTAAATGGATTGCTCCAGACGTTATTGCACTCATCTCATCAATTTTAGCATTTGTCCTGGTTAAAAAGCAAATAATAAAACCAAAGAAAGAAAGCGATACCGTATCGCGTGATGTTGAAGAAGTTAGTCCAATCGACGTAACTTCAAGAGAGGTTAATATGAATATACTATTCAAACTTGGTAAGATGGTTTTTTTTAGAATATTAAAAAAAATTAATTATATTTTATAAATTTTAGGTCCAACAGTGTCTTTAGTAAGTTTGCTGGTGACTGGAACTTTGAAACAATCAATTCCTGGTCTAATATATTTCTTAATTTTTTTGGCTTCGGGCACATATTGGGCTACATTTAAAACATTTAATCGGTAATACTTAATATAATATATATTTAACATTAACTTATATATTTATCATCAATTAAAACTTTTAGTGGATTTGCAAGGATATTACAGATTTCATTAGTTTTGCTAGTTTGTCATATTATTATAATAATATCATATCAAACTCCATGGCCTCAACAATATATTAAATCTAGTGATCTAATTCCCAGGTTAAATTTGAATATAATTTTAATTAACAATTTAATATTTTCCATACTATTTTAGATATTTTGGTTTAGAACCATTGGTTATATCAGACTGTGAACATGATATTCGTATAATAAATTATAATAGCTTTTATAATTTTGATTCATTTTTACTTCCAATTGTAATTCTGATGTCATATCATATTTTAGCTTTAACTATACAATACTTACTAAAAATACCGGTATATAAATATTTAATATTATTTTTAGCTATATAAAGAAACAAATTTATTATATTAGCTGTATTATTTGAAATATATATATATATATGTCTACACTTGCGAAAATATCAAGTTAAAAGCAAAATTATAAGCAATTCATATAATACAGGAATATATCTTTCTTAAAATATTCTCAATATAATTATTATGTATATTTTAATAATAATAAAATAAATTTTATATATAATAAATTATTTTTAAGTCATCATCTACTAGCAATACTCTTGAAAGTAATATTCCATTAGAAAGTATAAGCGTAGAAGAAGAAGAACCAAAAATCACAATAATGGAACAAATTTATTACGGAATAAAAAGTGTTGCTGGATTCATTCATGAAAATAGTTACATATTCACAAATGTTCTGATGATGGTAATTTTTTTATTTAATTTCAAAATATTTCTTATAAATTTATTTTTGCAGATTTGGAGTATAGTGTATCATAGCTGGTTGTCATTCGTATTTTTAATTTGGGCAAATGTGTTATGGATGATACCAAATCAAAGAAAAGCTATGATGCGATCAAGTCCTTTAATTGTCTTATATGCCGAGTTATTATTATTAATTGATTATATATATGCAATATATATTACAGAAATTGTCGATGATAAAGTAAGTTCATAATAATCTTATATAGAATAAAATAGCAATTTTTACACAGGACAAATAAAATACAATTTTGGTAAATATCTTCTCTTTATGATAATTTCATTATTAATTTTGTTATTAAATAATTAAATTTATAATAATATTCAAGCTTTTATTCATCTCTAATAATGTAAATTTGTTCCTATTTTTTATCCAGAAAGTTTACCATTGTTTTGTTTTTTTACACTATATTTATATTGATTATAATATCCTCGTCGCCAACATTCTTACTATTATTATTACAAAGTTTCTAATGTTTTATTTCCTAAAATTACTAGGATTAGTGGTATAATTCATGTACTTTCAACTAGAACTGAAATAAAACAGTACTTATGCTCTCTGAAATGTGGTCATTTTGAGTTAGAATAGTATTGATCGGATATACAAAATATATTTTTATCGCAAAATTTATGTGACCACAACTAAAAGTTAGTGAATGCTCATCCGGTTGTCCAATTAATTTATAATTTTACATTTTTACGAATAGTTAGAATAACTATGAATATTAATTTAAATATGGAAAAAAAATATAAATCATATTTGGATGGAACTTTAGTCCATAATTATACATGTGTCTGTCTACCCAGGTAAAAATCAGTAGCTACAATTGGTCCATGTTAAAATCTCCAATTATATATTGCGTAAGTTAATGGTCCACAACTACATCATATAGTAATTGTTACTCGATTTCAATGGCAAAACAGATTTGAACCTAACGAGTTATCTCCTTTTTTTATTAAGAAATATTTTATGCAACGTTATTCAATATATAGTTTCAAAATATTATTATATTGAATAACTATTAAATAATAACACAATTAATCGGATTGCGTGTACGTCTTGCTTTATAATGAGTCACAAGATGGAAAACTTTCATCAAAAAAAAAACGTAATCTGTTTCAATTAGTATTAATGAAGCCATTTCTGAGATTTATTTATTATTAACTCCCTTACATACTTCCTTGTATCTCCTTATATAATTTATTAAAATTTAAAATGCCTATAATATTTTAATCAGTATCAATTAATATTTTGATTTTAAATATAATTTTAATTAGGAAAGCGCTTTAAATGTACGTCAAATAGGATTACACAAACCTCATGATATACCCATAATCAATTTTTTAGTTAAAACTACATTTACTTTAATATTTTGGGTAACATTAAGACAAACCTGTAAAGAGTCTGCAGAAAAAAAGAGAGCTACAGTATTTTTGGATTATGTATCTAAACGTCGTACACAAAAACATCGAAGTAAGAAACTTAATGAAATATTTTTGTTTGTATTTTAACAATAAACATATTTGCTTGTTTTCTATTTTTTAGAGCGTTCTGTTCCAGCCGAAAGTAATATTAAATTTATTTTGTAATCTGAATATTAATTATATTTCTTATAATATTTTTATTGTTGCAGCTGTATTAACAATAAAAAGACCGTCGCTTATTTTTAAAAAATCTGGAGATATTCTTAAAAATCTTTTAGTACGACTATGGATATGGTTACTACTTATTATAATATTTATGTGCGCAGTTACTGGGAAAGAAATGACTGCATTCAGAATTTGTTATATGGCCTTGTTTCTATTTTTCTTATTAGCTTTTCAAATATCTGCTAGAGCTTGGATAAAACTAATGTACGGTTTTTGGATTTTCTTAATATTTTATGCTATGTCAATACTTATATTGATATATACATATCAATTTGATAACTTCAATGAATATTGGACCGAGTTCTTAAATATGTCAGAAGGAATGTAAGTATTTTTTTTTTGTTCGTTAATTTTTATTACCTACCTTTATATACAAATTAATAATATTAATATTTATCACCAACTATAGGCAGGACGATGTTGGACTTCAAAAGTATAAAACAAAAGATTTATTTTTACATTTAGTATCACCAACAGCTATAGTAATTCTTACTGTAATACAAGTACACTATTTTCATAAGAGATTAGTTGAATCAATGCAAAATTTACCAAGTGTGTCAAAAATTGGAATATCTACGGACGAATTAAATTCAAATATACAAATAAATAATGAACCGAAAGATGAAGAGCAGGATAATACTGAAAAAGAACAAATTATTATTAAGAGATTTTCTAAACAGTGGATATTATTAAAATTAAAAGAAATTCATACATTTGCAAAAGATTTCAAAGAATTTACTTGGGATTTTTTAGAAATGCATTTATTAAAAGTGGCATACATTACTGCTTTCCTTTGCTGTATTTCAGAAGTATAAATTATTATAATGCAATTCATTATTAATTATACTAATATTTTTATATTATAATGTATTAGGTTTGCGTTTTACATATATTAATTGCAGTACTTTGTGTTGTTGGATCTGTAACTAACCGAAAAATTAAAATTTTCTTAAGTCGTGTTATATCTTTTCTAATTTGTCTAATAATTTTAACTAAAATGATTTACCAAATTGGCTATTTAGATCATTCCAGTTATAATGTGAATTGCAAGGTAAAATATTATTAAAAATAATTTCAAAACTTAATTTTTTTAATAATGTTTTGTTGTTTTTTTTTTTTATATAAAAGAATTCTGGTGATGCACAACAAAATACTGCTGTATGGTTTGGTCTTCAGAAAACTAGTACTGATCAAAGTCTTATACATATCATTAAAAAATATATAATTTATATGTTAATTGTAACAATTAATGCTGTTGTTTTACTCCGGCAAAATTTAAAGAGATTAGTAACAGGAAACAATAAAGTTGCTCGTGTTCTATTTCCTAATATTGCAAGAGATGATGCCGAAAAAAATGTAAAGGGATTAGTAAAATATCTATTTAATTATGTTTTTTACAAGTTTGGGCTTGAAATTACTTTGATAGCGTTAGTAATAGTTATCAGTTATCGTCAAGATGTTATTGCAATACCATACGTTGTATGGTTATGTATATTAATATTTTTAGATAGATCAGATTCTGCGAAATTATGGCCATTTTTTCAATTATTTACTGCTATATTAATTATTGTACAGTATATATTTTTTGTACGACTTCCACCAGGACTTTGTATAGGTTTGTATAATAACATTTTAAAAAAATATTTTTTTTGGATAATATTAATTCAATTCATTTTAGAATATCCTTGGAAAAATACTATATACGATTCCGGACTACAATTGTGGGGTCTGCTACCAGGAAGTTCTAATTATCTCCATGGGCAAAAATTAATATTTGATTTCATTTTACTTCTGTTCATAACTCAACAAAAAAAAGTATTTAATAGGGAAAAAAAAATAGTTAATAGTTCAACAGAATATCCAGGTGGTAGTAATAAATCTGTAGTAAATGATATTAATAATTTAGGAATGAAAAGTTTCGCAAATCCGACATCAGATTTTATTACAAATGTTAGGTATGATCGATAAATTTGTTTCTTTTGATAAATATATATAGAAAATGTTACTAAGTCCAATTAATATGTTATAGAAACTGGTTAGATGTATATAGGAATGCAGTGCTTTGTGGACTTTATTGGATTACTTTAGCTCTTCTTTTTATGGCTGGCACATATCGAGCCGATGTATTAGCAATTGGATATTTAGTTGGATCTTGTGTATTTTTATGGCAGGGTACTGACTTTTACATCAGACCTATATCACAAATTTTAAAATGGTTTGTATCTAGGACTTCATAAATATATTAACTGCAATTAATATGAATTAATTGATTTTAGGTGGAATATTTTAATTTTATACAATATAATCAATATAGTTATTGGTGTTTTATTAAATATAATTAGATATTTATATTTAAACACTCTAATGACTAACAACTGTTGGGTTGTACATTTGTTTGGATTGTCATATCCGAAGGATTTGAAAACAAAAGAAGATAATTCAATATGTCCACAATTTCAACTTGATTCAGAAATTTATTGGGATGCTTTTTGTTTTGCATTTTTAATATTACAACTAAGAATATTTAAAAGTCATTATTTTTGTCATATAATAAATGATACTAAAGCAAATTTAATTTTGGCATCAAGGTAACTATATATGCAATAAATAAATAATTAATATTACTATAACTAGAGATATTTTAAGTAAATATAAGTAAATATGGATAAATATCTGAGAAGATAATTAATTTATAGAAATTTTTATCTGAGAAAATACTTAATATAACCGTTTTAATAGTTTTTTACATTCAAATTACTTTAAAATAAATTACATAAAATGTTTAAAATAACTCTATTTGAATATTGAACATTTATATTATGTTAAAATTACTTTAGAGGAGCAGAGCTAATAGAAGACTTACGCAAAAAACAAATTGAACATAAAAAAAAGCACGAACAAGAAGTTTTACTGAAAATAAAACAGAAGATGGAAAAAATTCGTTCGAACCAACAAAGATTATCTATGCGTGAACCTGATACTCATTTTCGTGGTAATTATTATAACAAATACATTAAATTACTAATCAATTATTAAAATAATTATAGCTATTAATTTATAGGATATAATATACACAATATATATATATATATATATATATATATATATATATATTTATATAAAGATAAAAAATTCAATTCCATTTATTTTACCCCATCTCCCTGCGCAATATTGTTTTCCTGAACCTTTAACATTACCTATAACAAATATATATTTAGTAATGTAATAAATATAAATTATACATATTTTTACTTGCATAAACGTATGCAATCAATATTACCGTTTAAGCGTATTTTTACATTTGTATATTGATATGAAATTGCTAAAAAGTAATTTTATAGTATCCGGTATGAAAATCCATCTAAAAGAATTAAACATTTGTGAGACATTTTGAAATATGTACTTTATTTTAAATAAATTATGGTACTTCAAATGATCTCACATAATTATTTATATTAAATATTTATATATTATTTATATTTATGAGTGTTCAGTTTTCATCATTCTATAACATTTATAGATTTGATTGGAAAGTTTAGCATTTAGATTTGATTTTGGTTTTTAGAAAACCAGATTGAAATTAAATCTGTTCATATTTTTAATTAAAAGGAGTATATACCATATTAGTGTTTTATTATATTAATGGTAATTTTATAACCAGAAGACGATATGGAAAATTCTAGTGAGTCTAGCAATATATCATCATGCCCTAGCACTGGATATCACACTCCTATACAGGATAATATAGTTGTTGCTGAAGTATTTGAGGATGGAGATGAAGAAGATATTAACAACGATTATGAAGGGTTATTCATATCTCCAAATAAAAAATTTCAAGTATAAAAAATAGAAATTTAACATCGAACAGATCATATATTTGCATAAATTACTAAAATTTCAATAACGATTTATTTATTTTATTTATGTAATTCTTTCTAAAGATCATTTATCCCGCATTGACACCGTTTCATTTAATTTTGGCATCAATTTTTAATAATATGTGGTTTAGAGATGCAATATATAATATTTGTCATATTATAAGAAAATTGGATAAACATTAAATTTGTGTACAAATTTTTTTCAATAAATTATATTGAGTATCGCAGCACAATTGAATCTTCTAAATAATAAAATGTGTTGTTTCTAATTATCAAATAAATAATACTATTTAAGGTACATTAAAATGCCTTCTTAGGAAACTAAAATATTGTACACCATATCTAGTAAAAGTCGATTCTTGTAAACATCGGAATTACGAATTTTGGCAAACTTTTCAAAAAAAATTAATTAAAAATGAGTTTACTCGTAATTACGAGTAAAATTTCTCATATTTTTAAAGGGTTTGAACCTTTGAACAGTCACTCGAAATTTATAAATTCTAACTCTTATAGAGTATCCGTTATCATAGTTATTTAAAAAGATCTGTATATTTAAACTCAATTCATTTGGAATTTTTGGTTCAGCAAACTTTTTATATTTCAAATATTTTTAATAATATTACGGTTCGGCGCGGCACTCTTTCTATAATAATTTCAAAACAGTGCTGTGCAATTTGATCTGTATCGAATGTAATTAATTATATACTTATATATAGTAATTTAATTATATACTTAAATTCTATATCTTAAAATAAAAAGCAAACGGCACCATCATCCAGTTCTGTAGCTATGACAATTTCTCTGGAAGAATATATGGAACCAAAAAGATTATCCTTTGAATCAGATCTAGAATTCTTAAGAGAACAAAAAAATTCTATAGATTCAACACATCTCTTGTCACCTGCATCTGCTGTAATTGAAACTGAAATAATATTTATTATCTCTTTTTAAAAAATATTTTTTATTATAATATATAATACTAAAAGCTTAAGTCTAGCACCATACAACAATCAGTTGTTGTTAACGAAGGCCTCGACAATAATACAAATGATGAAAAGCAACATAGAAGACAATCAAGTGGTAATACGGTTTCATGGAATGAACCAATTGAAAAATTAGAAATGGATAGTACTAATGTTTCTTTAAATGTACATATACTAAAATATAATTATATAATAATGAAGAAATGCTACGCTATATCGATTTCTATTTGTAATATAGGATATTCCAGATAACTCGAATATTTTGCGACGACGACATTTCTCTACTAGAAGACACAGTATTTTAAATACATTCCATATCTATGATGATCAATTGAATAAGGTGTGTTGTTGTAGACGCCGTTTCAGTAATATATCATTTGTTCGTGATGATAAGACTCGTACATCAAATATTCGTCGTCCTTACAGCTGGGGACCAACTCCACATATCTGTTATTTAGAACCACTTATATCTACAGTTCAATCCCAACCCACAACTCATCATCAATGTAAATTTTCTATAGTAGATTTTAATTTTAATTATACATCATTTTTTCTCTCTTTATTGTTTAAGAACTTTTAGTAAATTTTAATCTTATTAACTATTTCGAATCTTTACGGTCAATAAAACAAGAATAAGTAAAATCTTTTATGTCAGATTAATTAAAAATTTTGTGAAATTTAAATTCAAAATTTTATATACCAAAAAAAAAAAACTTCTTTAAAATAATTTTATTTTTAGTTATTATTTATTTGGAATTTTAAAATTAATATTTATATATAGCGATTTTAGATACATGGTCAATTAACAGACAAAAAATTTCCAGCAAAACAAAAATCAATACAAATAAAAATTCTCAGAAAAATGTTTTCAAAATTTTATATCTTTTGAGTGGGTACTTACTATATCTTTCGTAAAGTGATTACATCTATCTTTTTAGCAATCAACAAATTGCCTACTAAAACAAGGTGTATAGATTTTTGCTACACAAGCTACTAGCATTTTCTTTGAGTTATTTTTCTATGAATTGTTTTTCTGTTAATTGTTTGACCAGATACCGCATGTTTACGCTATATATATATTTTAAAATCTATGTAATATGTATATAAATATGCTTTTATTTAACATATAGAAAATATTTTTTATAGCTATTTATAGGGCATAGTTTTATTTAAATTTTAATATTAACTCAGATAATTTATTACAATTTTTTATTAAATATCGAAGTTAAGCAAAATTTCAATGACGACTCGTAAATATTAGTCAACACAATGTGTACTAGCGTAAACGAATTTTGGTTTATTAATTTATGAAAAAAAAATTAATAAAAATTAATAAATTAACTTATTAATTTATGAAAAAAAATAATTTATATTTATGATATTTTTCTTAACATAAATTAATGTCTTTCGGTTTAGTTAATTGTTTTTCGGTTTACTAAACTTTCGGTTTAGTTAATTGTCTTACAGTCCATTAACTTTTACTTAGAAAACTAAATTGTAAAAATATATTTGCTTAATGATAAATCAAATTCGTTTTTAGATTTACCTAACTAAAAATATTAAATAAAAAATTTGCAACCTCGAAAAAATCGACAACTGATTTAGATTCATTAAATAATAAATCACTAACGCGATTATTGCCTTCGTCATTCCACCACAGTTTTTGACCACTCTTTCTCTTAGTATAACAACTGAAATTAGTATAACAACTGAGGAATTCTGCTATTTCGTTTAACATAACTATATGAAATTTTGAAGATTTTCTATAATTCTCGTAATAAAAAACTGTACTCGACAAAAAAAAAATTCTTCTAAAAACTTATAAAATATTTAATCAATGTTGTTATTAAAACTGAAATTTTCAATAATTAAATTATTAAAACTGAAACAATTTAAGATACTTGATTAAGTAAAACTTAAGCTTTAAATAAAACTAAGCTCTAGAAGTTACAAAATGGTTTTAATTTTAATTAAAAATTAGATTATGTATTTAGTTTTCCCCCGGAAAGTTATTTTAGTCATTATTCACAATATAATTTTGTTTTATACATTTACAAATTTTTTTAATATAATTAATTATATTATTTGTTAAATAAGGAGTTAATAATCTGTGTCGCATTTTCCTTTTTTTATTTCTCATAATCCTTGGCCTAAGTAGAGATAAAGTCAAAAAAAAATAAAGTATTTTTCTTTAAGTTTTATTAGTTTACTATACATCTTTAATATAAACAGCTTATAAACAGCAATTATGGAACAGAGAGAGAAATATATAATAAAATTTATTTATATAATAGTTTTAAGAGGTATATTAATAAGGTTAATTTTCAAAATTTAAATCTTTATACTTAATTTAACATTTTTAGTGCATTGACGAATTTAAAATATTCGGACAGGAAAAATCTGTTGTGATGTATATATTATTATGCAGTCCAGTCTGTATTATAATTCTTAAGTAATGGATTGTATAATATGCTTTATTTATTTTTATAGATATATAATAATTGTTATCAAAACGTATAAAATAAGTGATTTAGACTATAATAATTTACAAAATAATTTATCACTTATTGTATATGTTTAATATTTTAAAATCTATGAACCACATTAATAATTACTGGTGATGTAATTTATTTTTTCTGTTGCACTTTAAAAAAACTATTTTTTTTTATGGCACCCTATTACTCAGTGACTAATATAGTTATTATAATAATATATAAATTTATATTTAAGCTATTAGAGCTGGAGACTATTATATGTTTGATGACATGGATGAAAAATTTAAATTGGATTTCATTGAGCATGATAAGGGTGATTTTCTAGAAGATCAAGAAAAAAAAATCCAAGATGATACCAAAATTAAATCAGATGTAATAATATTTTAAAATTATAATACAAATATCATAATTATTTAATCAATTTTATTTTAGGCCAAAACGGATACAGCAGAACCTTCTAAATCTGATGAACCTGATGATACTGCTTCTGAAGACAGTTCACCAGAACCAGTAATTAAAACTGGGCCACCGATAGTTGAAGGTACACAAATTAATATATTTTACAATTTTATATCATTAGTTATTGTGCTATTAGAGCACTTAACCCAGTTGTGGTTTCCTTTAAAAAGAAATAATATAAGAATATCTTGAATTATGTACGAATTATTGGAGATATTGAATATATAATTATATTTTTTATAAAGTAAACTTCTAAAAGCAAGAGATAAAAGTTTATGACAATTAGCAAATCTTTTTAAAATATAATATAGCTTTGAATAAAAAGAAATTATACTATATGTACAAAGAAACAGATATTTTGGAAACTTATTCATTTGCAATTATATGCTTACTTAAATATAAACTTTTAAGTGATTTCGTTTCTTTATTGTAATTTAGAAAAATGTTTATTGAAGGGTGACTGGTGACTCTACCTAACTTTTTGAAAAATTGTACTTACAGTATGATAAAAAAATCCAAAAATAATTATACACTCTACTAAAATACATGAAATAAATCTAAAATTTTATCATGGGCCTACAGATGTATATGACCCTAACTAGATCACGCACCCAACCCGTAATTTATTTGATAATAATTACATCGAGTAGTTAATTTCAGTGTGCCAAATTTTTCAATTGGATCTTGCCGCAGGCTTTTTTTGCGTACGCGAACTTTTATTTTAATTTTTTTTGCGTTTAGTTTAAATAAAATTTTTTTAGGTGCAAGTCCAACACAACATTTACAATCTTACTACTCGTCAAATCATAAACATTTTCAAAAAAGTGTCTATAATAATTTTTTAAGTCACTTGCGCTTTCTAAGTTATTAGCGCTCTCCATTGATCGAAGAGCCTTTATAAGAATTATATTTTAGTACCGAAATATTTATTTATTTATTTTTAGATTATGAATGTATTAATCGCATAAAAGTAATTACCAGAAAAATTTTAACATATTTTTCAAATAAAATAAATGGACTGTCCAGAAATTATCGATATGTGATGAAAGTACTAAATCAAGAAAAGAAAATTTTAAAGGTAAAAATATTAACATTTTTATTAACAATGTTATTATGCAACAGAATTTGTTATGTAAATGGTTTTTAATTTTTTATTATATTTTAGGAATCAAATTCATACGATAGAGGAGGCGGTGCCCGAACAGCAGCGGCACCATTATGGACACCATTTATATATTTGAAAAAACATCTTTTCAGGTATTTATATATATATATATATACATGTTTAGTCAGTGAAGAAACTATTAATAGTTAATAAATATTAAAGTCATTAATGAAATATGAAAATCAATTTTGAAATAAGTAATATAATATTAGAAGATTGGTTAATTTATTTAAATCAGAATTAGTAATTTTCGTACAATTCGGTATTAAAAAATCTCATATTACAATTTTAAAATTAAATAAATAAATACCTATTAAATAATTTTTACAACACATAAATATTAAACTTTTAGTAAAGATGGCGAACCTGAAGCGGCATTAGCGTCAGCAATAACAACAACTGATGGGTATGCATTTAAAAAAAATAGTTCTTTACATAATTCCTTAATCTAATTTATTTTAATTTTGCAGCATTATTACTTATGATATTTATGATAAATTTACGAGCAGGCGACACAATATAATTATTGAATTAATGATATCAATATGGTATGCAATATTATCGAATACAGATATATTGTGTTATTTCGCAATATTTCTGAATCAGGTAACTAACTTTATACAATATTATAATGCTGAATGAGTGTTATTTTTCAGACAGTATATAAATGAAATAATAATAATTTTAATCAACATGTTAATTTTAGTTTATTACCATTATTTAAGATATTGTGTTTACTAATTAAGGCCTCTTCACAATACCTTAGCCTTACGTAATTAATGAATGCTTGCTTCATGACCATAAAACATTTAATTTATATTTTATCAGCATTATTTTTTTCTTATTTGTCGGTCTGTTTATCATAATTTGTTGTAGATTTTTGTTAAATTGATAATTTCGAAATTTATTGATAATAAGTTCGGAAATTTTTCTCTGTCAAATAATTTCGTATGCAAGCAAACCAAATATCCATAATTTATATGTTATATAAATACTTGTATACAAACCAAGTATTCCTTGGGCTACAATGTAACGATCAGATCAATATTGAGTGGACAGGTATTTATGGACACATAGGTGAGATGATCGTTTCAGAACGAACCGAATTGATAGAGTTTGGATCAAACTGATATAAATTTCAAGAGAAATGAAATTTCACTGTTTAAAAAAATAATAATGTGTGATTTAATCGATTGCAACCGATAACTATGTGTTCAATCTACATTACCAGTCGATTGAGTACTATACGAATCGTTCGAAACGAAACCGACCGATATATTGTAAGATTGTAGCCCAAGCTTTATACAGCAGTTTTCATACGAAATTATCTATTTTGTACATCAGGTTCACTTCCACGTGAAAAACTATACCTATACGAGTACATATACAGAAAAATAGATTCAAAAATTTCACATTCCAAGGTTAGCAATTTTTTCACAAATACTGAATGTTTATTATTTTATTAGAATACTATGGAGCAAAAAAAACTTCCTATATAAAGAAAATCACATACAGTTTTTTAGTATTTTGCCATTATGATTTTTTAAAATGTCTAGTGGAGAGGGTCCTTTTCTTTTTTATATAAACATATAAAACATACAGTATATATAAACATTATTTTGTTTTATATTTTTTTTAGGTGGTTAATGCTAGTGTAGTATCACTTCCACTTCCATTAATGGTTTTCTTGTGGGGAACATTATCACTATCTAGGCCGACAAAAACTTTTTGGGTGACACTTATCGCTTATACACAATCTATTGTTTTCATAAAAGCAATATTTCAATTTAAATCACTCTGGTCAAATTTTGCTAATTTACCAAGTGAGGTGTCTACAGCAAATATTGTTGGAATTGAGGTGGATAAACGTTATGCAATATTCGACTTACTATTGTTACTTTTCTTATTTTCACATCGGTAAGATTAAATAAATAAATATATAATTCGCATAAATGTAATTTTCATATAATTATGTACATAGAGTTGTGTTAAAATCTCAAGGACTTTGGAAGTCAGAAAATAGAGAGGATGTTAATGAAGAACATAATTTAATGGAAGAAGATACTGGAAGCATAGCCACGAATACGGGTTCACCAATGCAACAGAACCTGTAAGATCATACATAATGTTACAAAAAATCACGTTTTTCTGAAATTTTGATTAATTTTAATTTTTTTTAATTCGATTATTTTTTGTTTTGTTTTTGTCTTTGGCAATCGTCGTGGCCAAAATGAACTCACAAAATTCAATTTTATTTTTGAAATATATATAATAATATTTTTTTAAAAATAAAAACTTTTAAGGGATAATGCATCATTTACAAGTGTAGACGAGAACAGTGTAATATTAGCAACTAAACAGCATACCGAAGTAGCTTCAGGTTCTACTATTGAAATTAAAAATAAGGATCTAAAAGAACCTGTCTTAAATATACGTGGACTAACAAAATTTACGTAAGTACTGTATAATTTGATTATAATTATACAATAATGAACTGTTATACTTTAATTATTTGAATTGATTTATTTTTTTCTTTATTCACCAAACCCAAAATTATTCAAAAATTGTGAACATTGTACCTTTTTGGTGGTACAAATACATTAACATAATACATTTTTGGTGGTAAAAAAAAATCATTTTATTTATGCTATTCTAGCTGTCCGTCTGTCTATGTACTTAGTGAACTTTTCTGTAATTTGTGAATTTGTTTAATTGCTATTTAAAACAGTAAATGTACACCAAAATTTTAAAAGATTAATATTGGAATAGTTAAAAAATGATCCTCACTACTTTTTTTTTCAAATATGTTTTTTTAAGGAAAATTTATAATTACGTTATGTTCACAAAAAAATTGAAAGTTATTTCAGTATATTTAGTTACCAGAAAATAAGTTACATCTCACGCTCACCGCATTGAAAAGGCAATGAATATTAGTTTTAAATAGCCATATGAATATTAGTTTTTTTCAATTTCTCGATTTATTAAGCTTAACTAAATTATATTTGAAAGTTTTTATTATAATTAACTAATAAATATCCAAATACATTGAACTTTTAAATACTCGTCACTTTTATATATTAATATTCATAAACTTTTATTTATTTTTTAGATGTATTAAATATTTTTCATCAATGAGGGATTTCTTTTATGATCTGGTTTATAAAGCACGCTTGCCAGTAGATGTATATGCACTGATGTTTTTATGTGATTTTACAAATTTCTTTGTCCTGCTGTTTGGATTTACTGCTTTTGGAGTATTATTTTAGTATAATTATATTAAATGTTTATATTAAATAATATATTTATATATAGGGTCAAAGTAGCGAAACTGGAGAAGGTGTACAAAAATATTTACAGGAAAATAGAGTTCCTGTACCATTTCTAATAATGCTTTTAATACAATTTATTTTAATTGTAATCGATAGAGCACTTTATTTACGGAAAGCACTTGTTAATAAAATTATATTTCATTTCTTTTCTGTAATTGGTATTCATATATGGATGTTTTTCGTATTACCAGTTGTTACTGAACTTAAATTTTATTCATTATTACCACCTGTAATATTTTATTTAATAAAATGTATTTATTTATTATTATCATCATATCAAATTAAATGTGGTTATCCTAAAAGAATTTTGGGTAATTTTTTGACAAGAGGATATACTATTTGGAATATGATAGCGTTTAAATTGTAATTATTATTATAAAATTATATAAAATTATTTATGTATAAATATATTTATTGTAGATACATGCTAATGCCATTTTTATATGAGCTAAGGACATTGTTAGATTGGGTTTGTACTGAAACAACAATGGCTGTAGGTGATTGGCTGAAAATGGAAGATATATTTACTGATATTTTTTGTATTAAATGTGCACGACAATTTGAAAGTGATTATCCTGCTGCACGTGGGGCAACAAAACCAATAGTAACAAAATTACTATTAGGTGGACTTTTAGTATTTATTATAATAATATTAATTTGGGGACCATTAAGTCTTTTTGCAATTGGAAATGCTGTTGGACAACCAAATGTACCATTTAAAGCAGCCGCTTCATTACAAATTGGCACTTACGATCCAGTTTATCAAACAAGTCGTGACAGTATATATTCATTTGATAACAAAATGTTAACTCAGTTAGAAGGTACATATATATCCGATAAACAATCTCTTTCATTTATAACGAATTATGATGCAAATGATATTGCTGCTATTATTTATACATTAAATTCACCTGTTCTTTGGCATATATCACCACCGGATAAACAAAATTTGCTGAATGATCTTAATAGTAGTAAGTTCTAAATTACGTAATTTATGATCGTAAAGATATATATTATTATGGTTTCTATTGTTTTTATTTATAGAAAAAACTTTAAGATGTAGTTTTAAGTATACAATATATCGTGTTCCACCAACTGACAAATCACGAAATGAAATATCATCGGAAGTGTTTTTTACTATAGATAATGATTTTGAAGGACGAAATACATTGATTCAAATGTTACAGGGAACACCTACAGATGAATCAGTTAAAATTCCAAGCATATTTCCAAAATTTATTAAGGTATAATATTCTAATAAAATAAATAAAAATATATAATATTAATCTAAAATTATTTATTTCAATTAAGGTCTTAAACTCCGGTGATATGCACCTCATCCCAGTTTTGATGCAGAACACAACATGTAATTATTAATATTTATTTACTTGGATTACAAATTAAAATATTTTTAGAATTGTTTTTTAAAATTTTCAAAATGGCCAGTTCATCGAAAAATTAATTTTAAATGGCGTAGCGTAAATTGGTCATTTGAACGAACTTGACCAGCTTGGTTTGAAATTAAATATATATATATATTATGTATATATTTGGAAAACAAACGTAAAAAAATTTAATTCAGGTCGACATTTTTTTTAGCCGTAAATTTAACTTTCTTCGTTTCGCACGAGAATTTTCAATGCACGTTATTCAATACAAACTTTTACTTCATTTTTTAACACACTAACCTAACCTAACCTAACCTAACCTAACCTAACCTATAAGCTATAACACATATAATATAATAATATAAGCAACTTATTATTATTCGGATACCTGAATA
The DNA here is from genome assembly GCA_963920725.1 of Rhamphomyia laevipes. Classification (NCBI taxonomy): domain Eukaryota; kingdom Metazoa; phylum Arthropoda; class Insecta; order Diptera; family Empididae; genus Rhamphomyia; species Rhamphomyia laevipes. Next base: position 36,899,951 of record OY987258.1, on the reverse strand, counting down.
ATAATAAGTTGCTTATCATATGGTCACCCGGTCACAGGGATTTAATGGGAATATATATAATGGATATATATTGCTAGAGGCAGCGCGATAGATAGCAGCCTCCCAATTTTCCTAGACTGTAAAAACTGTAAAAAACTGAAAATGTTCGGTTCTTATTAACAGAATTAAGCAGTGAAAAACCTGCTAAGTTGTCAAACTTTATAAAGGAAGTGTGATGGCTCGATTCGTGGTGAAAATGGTCAACGTTTTGTAAGGGGGTACAACGGACCGTACGGTCTAGGTACGTGGTTTGGCCGCTTCCATTCCCACTTCTCAAACCAACCAACCAACCAACAAGATATCCATATCTACTCTACATATAAAATAATATTTTATTTACTCTACAAATAAAATAATATTTTATTTTCTCGTATAATTTAATTTCAGTATACCGCACGCTCTTTTTAAAAATTTTTCAAGAAGATGATAAAGTTTGGTGGCAAATCAAAGAAGATTGCTCAGATGAATTTTATAAAAATACGTTAGAGCGTTTGCCACGTTCAGATTGTGAAAATGGAATTGTTATGTACACATTTAATGATAAGAAATTTCCATCTACATTTAACATACTTACTGGCGGAGGGTATGTTAATTATATTTATACATATTTTAATAATCGAAATTTTCCACAAAATTATTTTTTTCTAGTATTATTGGATTGTATACCACATTTGTTTTAGTTGCATCTAAGATCTTGAAATCAGTAATGACAGGACAACGTCATACTATAATGTATGTAGATCTTCCATATGCAGATAGAGTACTTCAACTATGTCTTGACGTTCTACCTTGTACGAAAAATAAAATATATTAAACTAACTAAAATGAAATTTAATATTTTATTTCTATATAGGTTAGAGAAGCTCTAGAATTTACTTTAGAAGAGGATCTTTTTGCGAAACTTATTTTCCTCTATCGATCTCCTGCCACTATGATTAAATGGACTCAACCGGTATGGAGACATCAAAGTCCGGATAATACGGATAGTGTTAGAAGCAGAACAAATAGCGAAAGAAGTAGAACTATTACTATTCGCGAATAATTCTACTACTTGACACACACGCATTTATATTAAAAAAATAATTATATATAATTTATATAAATAAAATATATATTTATAAACATAATACCTCTCTTAAAATTAAGTATAACTACATAGTTTTCAAATTAATTAATTTTTTTTCATTTTTAAATATAGCTTAATTGTCATTTGTAATAAAATATTTAATTAAAAATATACCTTAGCATTTTAAAATTTTACTGCGAACGATATATGAGTTCTTGTATTTAATAGAAATTTTTTACAGCGTTTGCACCCAATCCCTTTAACAACATTTCATTTCATTTATTTATATTAGATGCAATTTGCAACTAACTGCTACCGTGTACATATTGTTACCAAAATAAAGGAGTGGAGTTGCTCTTCTTTAAGATATGCTTTTAATATATTCTATAATTTCAACCAAAATATCAGTTATAATTGCTGTACGAATCAAATCATGCGGAATTAAGTCATACGAAAATACGAATTAAGACATGCATAATCCATATATAAATTAACTCGTTTTCTTATCGAAATTATTTAAACGAAAAAATCGATTTATTTATATGACTTTGGCTAAAAATTGATACAATGAATTAAGTCATGTATTATAATTTAATACGAAACTTAACAACTCATACCAGTTGAAATTCGTTTGTTAAACGTATTAATTTATATTGAATTTAAAAGTATACTTTTTAACAAATTTTAAATGTGGGAATGAAACGAAGTTAAACATCTTAGTAAATTTAATAAAAGAATTGCTAAAAGCCATCAATGGTGAATATTTTGTTTGTAGTGGAAATTCTATGATTTGTACAATACATTTCAAGAAATCGTATTTCACAGAATCATCTAGTAAAAGCAAAGAGCAGTTTCTTCCTTATTTTTGGATTATACACAATAATTGCTCAAATAAACGAACTGATCCAGCTGTTCGTAGGTGAAAATATATTGTATCTGTTGATGAAGCTTCGACAATTTCTTGAAACTAATATCAAACCAACTTAAATTGGATCAATAAATATATGGGTTTTTGAAAAAACCAATAAAATTACTTTTTTCTTGTTAACGAGAGTGCCAAGTATTGTTTCCACTTTAAAGTTAAAAAACAGATAATTTATTAGTTAAAATTATTTTGAAGAATGTAAATTTAAATAATACTTTCTTGTTCCATGTCCACATACATATTTCAAAAAACTTATACAACATTACATTATTTCTCTCCTCTATCCAGTGCTGGCATTATTATTCAATTAAAAATATTTTTCAGACATTTCGCAACATTTAAAAGGTGTGAATTTGAAACACAAAGAAGCACTACTTTTTACCCTTTTAATGATACTTTTAAGGAATTGTTGTGAAAGAAGAAAAATCTAAAATTACAACAAATCAGATTAAAGAAGTTTTAACTCTTAGATTTCAGGCTTTATGTGCTTATAATACCAATTATTTTTATGTTTTAAATTTGCAAACTGTTTTAATTCTTTTCACAGTCTGCCACTTATTTTTGTCGTTAAAAAAAATGGTCAGCGTAAATATATGTGGTTTGGAAGTTGGAACGAATTAATTTATATGTAGGTTTAGGTTTTAGGTATTATGTTTGATATAGATATATTCGAAATTCGATAAAAGCCTCTTAGTCCGACATACGTTTATTCGCTTCTCCGTTAATATTAAAAGTAATTAGTGAATCAAAAACTCAATAGATTTTAAAATGTTATAGTTGGAATACTTTTCTAATTTACAGAAAAGAAAAAAAAAATCTAAATTAAAATTTATATTTTAAACAATTAAATAAAAATCGTAATGAATTCAGATTTAACATTTTTAATATATACAATTTTTTATAAGAATGAATATGTATTCTAATATTATTAAATACACATATGATTTTTGCAATGACTTCTGTGAACTGTGCTGCATTGCTGCTGGATTTTCACCTAAAAAGACAAGAGAAGAATTATTTTAAATTATTATTGTAATTTTCCACTTTCAGAATATAACGTAATTTAAAATTCGTTGCAAATATTTCGACAATAATTAAATAGTCTAAATATTCACTATAAAATAATCAATTAATTTATAATAATCTAAAACATACCATTTAAAATATGAACATTTACAGTAAAAGCGTTCGCATTAGATGGAATACAACTATATTTTCCAGAGTCATTTTTCTTTGCACGCTGAATAAGTAAATATGAAGTTGTTATTTCACCCTTTTCAGTTATAACTGAAACTCCGCCACGGGGTGAATCATAATTGATTTCCTAAAATTGTACATAGAAAAACAACAAATTTTTAATATTCAAATATAATTTGCGTTTTTTAACTTTAATATTAATATAAATTATAATAAATATTTTAATTTTTTTTAGAACAAAAAAATATGAAAAATATGTGTTTTTTAGAACAACTCATATGAAAACGATTTTATTTAAATAATTTTTGGGTCAAGTGAAAAAGCATATAATTTTCAGGATATTTCTTTAAATTTCAAATCTGTAAAAAAAAATTACATTTTCCGCAGTATTTAATTTGATGTCCATTGAATCAAATGAGGTTTCATCAGGAGGATACTTGATAATAACTTAGGTAATATATCGGTATATCAATCATATTAAATCTTGCGAGAATAAATTTGACTCCTTTATCACCTGTAGATTTTTTATGGAGGAGGGTTTATTTTAAACAAACTACACCTTTCCGGAGTTGATTAAATTTATAAAATGTACGGTATACGAATAATCACTGTACCTTTATTCACAATTTTCATCAATCATATTTTTAAATAATAATAATAATATAAATTGTATTAAATAAACAACAATTATTATTAAAAATTACAACTTTATAAAATTTTCTATTTCTTAATACAAAATTAAGAATTTAGCTAAAATGAAGGGAGGAGAACACTCCAATAATAAAACATACTTGATTATTATGTGTCCATTGAATAGAATGAGGAGGCTCCGGACTTTGTTGTATAATACATGTTAGATTAACTGTTGATCCAGTATTAATATGTAAATCTGGTCCACCAATTATAGTTGTATTTGGTTCTACACATAAAATATATCATTTTATAATCTATCTATAAATTATATAATTAGATATGAATGCAAAATTCCTATAAAAATCAACAAAAAAATTAATGGTATAAGATATAGCACTTAGAATTTGTATTAAGAAAAATTAATTTATGTTAATTTATACGAAAATCCTTAAAAATTTAATTTAAATAATTGAACTATTAGAAGAGCAGAATATTTAAGAAGATTTAATTCAAAACTTACCAACAACTAGCAAATATGTGACAATTCCAATAGGAGGAGTAGTAGATACTTGACACTCATAGGCACCAGAATCTTTTTTTTGAGCGTATTTGATCTAAAAAATAATGTTTTTTTTTAATAATTTCTTTTTATTTCATTTTTATAATTGGTCTTTCAGTACAACAACTTAATAAACTACTGAATTAAATAATTTTGTAATTGATTTAATGATCCACTCTAAATTGAACTATACTTAAATTAAAATAATTATTTTGTATCTGTCCTTTAAACATTATTTGTTAAATGTACTATGATTATTAATTCAAAATTTTAATTGAAAATTTAATGATTTATCCAAAAAATCTTACTACTAATTAAAAGAACAACATTAAACCTATCTAAAACTAGCCTTAATCGTATGTTTGCAATATTAATTCCACCACCAATTTATGGAAGTGTTACTTTTTTTTTAAATCGTTTGTTGAGAAACTTGTATTATAATTAATGCTGTTTATATTAATATCACTTGGATTGAATATAATTTTTTTCTCTGCAGCTCTGCGGTTAAAATGATAAAAAATAGGTATTTTTAAGTCATTTTGAAAATATTTATTTCTATCGAGGTATATAAAGCTCTCAGCATTTATCATGTACTGAACGACAAGCAAATTATATTCAATGTATATTACTCTTACTATTCTATAATAGTTTTTAATTAACGAAATAATAAAATTATCTATTATAATAATTTGGCTCCAATTTTCTAAAAAAAAAAATCTCAAATAAAAACGTAGCTAATTAATCTTGTCCAGCGTTAACTTTCTGCCTGTATTAATATTATTTAATATATTTAACTTAATGTTATATGATACTTGGGTAGCAATTAATAAACACATGTGCCTTTTGAAATACTATTGAAATACTATTTTCTTTGGGCTTTACAGCTACATAATAAAACTAATAAAAATTAAATTTATTGCAATATTAAGATAATGATTAAAATATTTTTCTGTCTAAAAATTAACAATATTTTGTAGGAAGGCGTATATGGTAAATTTAATTTACATCATACCAAAAGAATGATAACATGCGAAAATCCACTTAAAATACTAAGATGTTGCATGCGAGCTACTAATTAGCGATAGCGATCACGATCAATCCCGCAGACAGAATAGACTACAATCTACAAAGCTACAATCGTTTATTAAAATAATTTGAATATTTCGTTGATATATCAGCTCAGCTGGACTGATTATTGCTTTCGCAACTTTTGTATAGAAATATCAATATGATATGGGAGTAATCTAAATGTAAATATTGAAGTAAAAATATTGTAAAGTTTGGTATAGTTAAATTACTAAAGTATGGAACATGACTCTACTATATCTTCAATACTTTCAAGTTATATAATTTAACGTTTGTTGCTGATACAATAAAATTATTAATAATTGTCGAAAGAATCGGTTTTTTTTTAATGGTATATCTCTAATTATACAACATAGCTAAAAGAAATAATGTTTTGTAATGCCAAATAATTATTACCTGTAATGTCCAGTCACCAAATTTTTGATTATGTAGAGGAATAAATCTTTCATCAGCAGAATATGTGTACCTTCCTACTGTTAGTAAATTTATATCCTTATGTCTAATCCATGACACCTTAAAAATATACAATAAATAATAATATGCATGAAAAGTTAATGTTTATCTATTAATTATTGACCTTAAAGTTTACCATACCACACAATATTGATAAAAAAAAGACACTATATATGCAAGTTAAATAACTTATTTACCGTTTTTTCTCCAAGATTGACAATTCTGCAGTTCAAAAATGCAGTTTGACCTGCTACTGTTGTCACATTTTTACTAACTGATTGGTCAAAGTAGACTGATTTTATCGGTCTGATATCACTAGCATTTATTTGCATTCTATCTTCATAATTGTTAAAATCGAACGGTTTACCTTTTTTGTTTTTGTATAGAAAAATAAAATTATGCATTACATAAATTATATTACTACATACATATTTGGTAAATAATATAGTACAACCCAAAAAAGAGGTTAACTGACCATAATTATGGTTCTTAAATGGTTCAAAGTTAAAAAAAAAAACATGTTTTTTTGTATAATCTTTCGTTTGATTAAAAAATATATAAACCTGACATATTTAGTTAAGAAGCATATAAAATGAGATATAGCATCGGTTTTATTATTTATATTTTAATACCAGAACTCTTTGGTAACGAAAAATTATTTCATTGGTAATTCGATAAGGATCACATTTTGAATGTGCGCAAATCTTTATCACCAACCCGAAGATCATTAAATTTTAAGCACAATATCGTAATTTTTATATTTTAGAATACTTTAGCCCGAGAGTTTTTTTAATGTTTAAATGACTTGTGCATATATACTTACCAATCGCAATAGGAAATATTAAAAATGTTATAGTCAATATCCTCTCAAACATCATAAATCTATTCAATAACGACCTGAAATAAATAATTTTAACGTTCAAAAATCAATAATAAAAACGGTAATATATGTAGAAAATGATAAGGCAAATTAACTTTGATTTTTAGTTAATAGCATTTTTTGAAGTGTCAATTTAATAAATAATATTAATAGGGATATTTCCAAAGTTCTGGATTTTTTTTTTATATTATATTATTTTTGTTTTGGTATATTAGATTATTAGATACATTATTGTAATTCTTCGGTATACAAGCGATCTTGAAACTAATTTTTTTAACTCCATATCTTCACAAAAGAAATATTGTGATGGCTTGCATATTTATGATACAGTAATGGTTCATTATACAGCTTTCCAAGATTGCTTTTCCAGAGTTGATTTCGTAATCCATTATTGCAAAATTAACACTTAAAAACAAATCATTTATATTAATCGGGAACAACTAATATCGTTTTGTGGGCAATTCTGTCAGAATTTGTATGTATACCTGAAAGCATTAGTCATTCATTACTTCTGAAATATTCGGTCGAATTCCAATTACCAGAACTTTGGAAACATCCCTCGTATATATATAAATATATTATATAAAAAAGGAAAGTTTACATACAATAAAATAAAACAAAAATGAAAAATTTATTATGTCCTGTATTTCAGAGTATTTATTGTACAAAATGAAAATGATATAACTAAAACTAAATATAGTTTATCAATTTCTAACTTATATATATATATATGTATATATATATATTCCTGAGAAAACAGGGTCACAATAAGATATATATACATAATACATAAAACTTACCTATATATAACTATATATTAAGTTTGGGCTTTTTTAATTTATAAGTAATTTATTTATATATATTTTTAAATTCATTTGTTTATAATGTTAACAGCATTGTAAAACTGTTTTAATAATTTTCTATTTGAATTTGTCATATTAAACAACTCAGCAACTTGTACATTTAAATTTTTATAATAAACAAAAAAAAAGGATTTAATATTGGTTTTTATTTTTTAAAACAGAACCTTTATAAATTTTTCCTCGAATTTGGAACATGCGCATTATGGTTCATTGTACCTGGGTAAAATACAAACGATAACGGCTGTAATAAAGAGCCTGATTTGTATTTCTAGACTCTTGCGGGTTGTGATAACAGTGTAACGATTAATTCCATTATAAAATATTATGTATAATATAATTTTAAATTTAAATTTCCAATGGTGTCGGGGTCTCGTCAGTTAATGTCAATCTAGCAGCCCAATTAATGTCAGTCGATGGCCCATCGAAATTCAAGCACACATGAATTTTCACAAAATTCACATACAAATATTTCTAGGAATATCTTGGGGTTCAAGGGAGACCCGATCTAACGTATCTTAATTAGTCTCAGTCGATGTACTCTCTCATTCTCATCACAATCAGACCAGCAATAACAATAGTTTAGTTAATCCACAAACTAATTTTGGAACTTCTGAGGGGCGGTGGTAATGTATCTGAATTTGAAATCTGAAAACCAAAATCGGGGACGATCACATTTATATTTTCCGAGTGGCGTTGGTTTGAAGTTAAACGATACCAGATGGAGGGACAAACTGACGGACAAAGTGGAACATTAAGTACTTTATACTATAGTACAAAGAGTCCACAAAAATGTGACATTTGACATAAAATATAATTAAAAAAGTTGAATTAATTGAACATTTGAGATTTATTAGTCATCAAGAATATTCACTTACGCACCACCTTTAACATTACAATATTACAATGCAGATTCGACATTGTAAAATTTACCTCGATTGAATTTCTCATATATTTCCTATACATAGCTTGAAAATACACTACAATTTTGATTTTATATCAAAGTCTCGAATCGTATAATTAATTCGTTTTATTTAGTTTAAAAATTTGAATTTTCACTCTAAAGAGAAAACAAGTACGAGTGAAAAGTATAATATGTATATTGTTTTATAAGAATTTTTGAGAAAAGCGATTTAGATTGATTGCCAGAAAAATTTCTAAATTCTGTAAAATAAAATAACTGCAACATTTCATATTCTTGTAGTAATATTCATATTCGTGTTTGTTAACTCATTTACTGTGTAAGTAATACATTGAGTTTTATACGATTATATAAATATTTTCATTTAACATTTGATTTTATACACATTTTAGTACAAGTTCTACAACCTCTGTTACATTCTTTACAATAAATTTATAAATTTTTATTTAATTTTTCCTACTCAGTTATCATCACCCAAACAAAATTTAAAACAAAAAGTTAACAAACAATTGTTTTTGTGATGAAGATGCAAATTTTATCGAGCAAAAACTTGAGTCAGATTTATCTAGTTAAATTCAAATACACAACCATAGTACTACCCTAAAAATATCAGTGTTGCTGGTGCAGTTTTTTTGTAAATCGCGCACGATATCATCTATCGATGTATAATTTTTATATCGACCCTGACAATATAATGTGTTAGCTGTCTGTTAGTGATGTCGATGTGTGATATGTGATGTGATATTTTATATGAATGAATATATAAACAAATCAAAAGATAGCAGAACAATAACAAAACCAGCATTGGATTATTATTATTAATAATAAATATAATAAATTAAATAGACGATAATGTTTTCAGTTTGCAAACAAAATCATCCAGCAACTGGCGTAGAATATGCTATATCATGTAATTTTTTCAATACAACAGAAAAAAATTTGGTTACCGGTGGTGCAAATATTTTGAAGGTTTACAGTATTAGACCAGATATAGAACAAACCTCAAAAACAAAACCCTTAGGTTAATTGTTGTAATATATATTTTTAAAAGTTAAACAAAAAATTTGATTTCTAGATCACTCTGAGTCAAAAATGAAATTAGAATGCCAGGCAAAATATACATTACATGGAAATATTATGTCTTTGAAACATGTATCATTATCTGGATCACAGCGAGATGCTATTTTGATAAGTTTTCGTGATGCAAAACTATCAGTAGTTCAACATGATCCAGATACATTTGGACTTAAAACATTATCTCTTCACTACTTTGAAGAAGATGATGTTAAGGTATACAAACAATTTAAATAATACATGTATAATTTTTCACTGACACTGTATGTTGCCTCAAATAATAGGGTGGTTGGACAGGTAATTATTGTACACCTATTGTTAGAGTTGACCCAGATAATCGATGTGCAGTAATGTTAGCATATGGAAGAAAACTAGTTGTTCTACCGTTTAGAAAGGATAATACTTTAGATGAAATTGAACTCCCTGATGTAAAACCAATTAAAAAGGTTTGAATTAATTTAGATGTTTAGAATTTAAATTTAGCATGAATTGAAATTTTTGATTATACAAAATACTTTTCTCAAAATGTATTTACTAGAATTTTAGAGAATTTCGGTAGTTTTTAAATAAATGCTATTACTATAAATATCTATTATATATTATATACTATGTCATATTAAATAGTGGATTTATTTTATATTTAGATGCCTACTCAGCTTGTATCAAAAACACCAATATTAGCATCATATATTATTTCTTTAAAAGATTTAGATGAAAAAATCGACAACGTCATTGATATCAAGTTTTTACATGGATATTATGAACCAACTCTTCTAATATTATATGAACCAGTTCGTACTTTTCCTGGGTATGTACTTTTTTTAGATCATTTTAATGTTGTTTTCCAGGGTACTCACGATTTTTAACAGTATACTTGCTTACAAACAAACTTACTGTATGACTGACTATTCAACGCTTTCAGCTTTGATATAAATATTGCAACAATTATAGTTGATATTAAATTTTTATTTTATATTTATATCTCCATTTACATTTAATTAATTTATATTCAAAAAATATTCGACAATGAATTTATAAATGTATATTTGCTTTATTTTACAGTCGAATCGCTGTACGATCTGATACTTGTACCATGGTTGCATTATCATTAAATATTCAACAAAGAGTTCATCCAGTAATTTGGACTGTATGTAGTCTACCGTTTGATTGTCTACAAGTAATGGCAATACAGAAACCTATCGGAGGATGTTTAGTATTTTCAACAAATGCTGTTATATATTTGAATCAAAGTGTGCCACCGTATGGTGTGAGTTTGAATAGCATTGCTGATCATAGTACTGCTTTCCCACTGAGTAAGTTTTTTTTTATTTACGGAAAATTTATTATTACATAATTTTATTATATTATAATTAGAACCTCAAGATGGAATTAAAATAAGTTTAGATGCAGCCCAAATTACATTTATCGATAAAGATAAACTTGTTTTATCATTAAAAGGTGGTGAATTATATGTTCTTACACTTTGTGTTGATTCAATGCGTAGTGTGAGAAATTTTCATTTTAATAAAGCAGCTGCTAGTGTATTAACAAGTTGTGTAAGGATTTTATTGCAATTACTATGTTATTGCTATTTATTAAATAAAATATGTATTATTTATCATTTATAGATTTGTGTTTGCCAAGATGAATTTATGTTTTTGGGTTCGAGACTTGGAAATTCATTATTACTACGTTTTAGGGAAGAAGATGAAAATACCGTTATAACAATTGATGATTCAGAAGCAGCTAAAGAAAAAGGTAAATTTGCATCATATATGATTTTAGTTATTTTCACTAATATAATTATGATTCAGAATTATTGAATCGATACAAAATTAAATTATTGTTATTTAATAATTATATAAATTACACTCTTAGTACTATTATTAATAGCAAAACAACATTATTCTTATAAAATATATTTTAAATAGAAAAAAAGCGACTTGAAGAAGAAGAGCTCGAAGTATATGGAACTGGCAAAAAAACATCTGTGCAACTTACTAAATTTATTTTTGAAGTAAGTGATAGTATTATGAATATTGGACCAATAGGCTTTATGGCATTAGGTGAAAGAGTAAATGAACTTCATCCAGACTCAAATCTTGAAAATAAAGATAATTTGAAAGAAATGAATTTAGAACTAGTTACTTCTAGTGGTCATGGAAAAAATGGTGCTATTTGTATTTTGGTACATACCCTAAAGCCACAAATAGTTACTAGTTTCGAATTACCAGGTATAAAAAAGACCTCTCTAAATAGAAATAATATAAAAAAATATAATTTATTTAATTGAAATTAGGTTGTATAGATATGTGGACAATATTTGATGACCCAAGTAAACGAAATAGAAAACCAGAAACACAACACGATTTTATGATACTTAGTGAAAAAACTAAAACTTTAATTCTTCAAACTGGAAATGAAATAAATGAAATAGAAAATACTGGATTTTGTAATAACCAACCAACAATATATGTTGGTAATTTAGGAAATAATAGATTCATTGTTCAAGTTACACCACGAAATATACGTTTATTACAAAGTACTCGGCTTTTACAAAATATACCTATAGATGTAGGATCACCAATAGCCCAAGTTTCATCCGTTGATCCATATATATGTATAAGAATGAAAAATGGTCAAGTCATAACATTAGCTTTACGGGATAATAAAGGTGTTCCAAGATTAGCAATTAATAAGAATACAATAAGTAGTGTAAGCACATATTTCTTTTTTTTTTGATATTTTAGAAATATAAAAAATAAAAATAATTCAATTTAGATTCCCGTTGTAACATCGATTAGTGCGTATAAAGACACATCTGGGCTTTTTACATCAAAATATGATGATTTATCATCATCATCTACAAATGCAAGTAGTGCCTACGGTACTGGTAATTTAACATATATAAAAGCAGAACCAAATATGAAAATAGAAGATGAAGAAGATTTACTTTACGGAGAAAGCGGAAATGCTTTTAAAATGAACAGTGTTAGTATTATTATAAAAAAAATTAAACCACTGATTGTGACTTAAAAGAAAATTTCTTTTTTCAATATAATTGCAATTAGCAAATTTTTTGTCCTTCTAGATGTTATTAATAATTAAATATTTTCCAATTTCAGATGGTTGATATGGCTTTCCGATCTAAAAGTAAAAATGCTGAATGGTGGAGACGTTTTTATCAACCAATTAAACCATCATTTTGGTTATTTGCATCACGAGATAATGGAAATTTAGAAATATATTCTATGCCAGATCTAAAATTGCTATATCTAATTCATAATGTTGGAAATGGAAATTTTGTACGAAATAAAGAATATAAAATTTGATTTATTAAATTGACACTATATATTGGTTCTTTATTTTAGACACTTACGGATGCAATGGAATTTGTTCCTGCCAGTTTTACTAATCAACAACCAAAAGAAGGAATTCCTAATTCAAGCGATGTATTAAATATGACCCCGATTAATAACACATCTATATTAGCCCAAGAAATATTAGTTATCGCTTTAGGGAATCAGGGAAATCGACCACTAATTTTTATACGAACATTAAACGATTTAATGATATATCAAGTATAATTTTTTGTCACTTATTCTTGCAAACAGGTTAATAATAACTTTTTTTGTATTCAAGATTTTTAGTTATTCAAAGGGTCACATTAAAATACGATTTAGAAAAATATATCATGACATAAGTTTTTTTGAACCAGATGGAGAATCTGTTGAATCTAACAATGATGATGAAGATATGTTTTTATCAAAATTACGATATTTTGGTAACTAATTATTTAAAATAATTTTGGTTTAATTCTAATTATAATGTTATGTAGGAAATATATCTGGTCTTAATGGAGTTGTTGTTTGTGGCGAGAATCCACGATTTATATTTATGACTTCGAAATGTGAATTACGAGTTCATAAAGTTGATGAAAAAATTACATTTAAAAGTTTTGCTCAATTTAATAATATCAATTGTCCAAATGGATTTCTTTATTTTGATAAATCAAGTGATTTGAAAATTTCTATACTTCCATCATATTTAACATACGATGCATATTGGCCAATACGAAAAGTACCATTACGTTGTACTCCACGTCACATTGAATATCATAGTGAAAATAATGTTTATTGTGTTGTAACCCAAAGTGAAGAAGAAAGTAATAAATACTTTAAATTTAATGGTGAAGACAAAGAATTAACAGAAGAAAATAAAGGAGAAAGGTGAATTAATATATAATTATTTCTTACAAATATTGTAAAAAATTCTTATCATTATATAATTTTATACGAATTATATTTATATTTTTTGTATTTAATACAATTTAATTACAGATTTATATACTTATCAGCTTCGAAGTTTAGTGTAGTTCTAATTACACCAAATACTTGGGAAATCATACCCGATGCTTCAATAGAATTAGATGAATGGGAACATGTTACTGCATTTAAAGTAGTTAGTCTAGCTTACGAGGGAACTAGGTTTAATTTAAAAAAAATATGTTATTTTTATTTTTAATGAAATTATTTCAGGTCGGGATTGAAAGAATATTTATGTATTGGAACAAATTTCAATTACAGTGAAGACATTACTTCTAGGGGCAAGGTATATAATATATATATAACATATTTTTATCAAATACTGATATTTGTCTATGTAATAATTTAGATTATGATATATGATATTATTGAAGTAGTACCAGAACCTGGAAAACCCCTTACAAAATTTAAACTTAAAGAAATTTATAAAAAAGAACAAAAAGGACCCGTTTCAGCAATAGCTCATGTTGTTGGATTTTTGGTAACTGCTGTAGGCCAAAAGGTTTGAAATTTTATTTAAACCAAAATTTATTTTATTGACTTTCTAAAAATATCTTTTATAGATATATTTATGGCAATTAAAAGATGACGATTTGATTGGTGTAGCTTTTATTGATACAAATATATATGTGCACAAAATGATATCTATTAAGTCTTTAATTTTAATAGCTGATGTATATAAATCTATCAGTATATTAAGATTTCAGGTAGGATTTTGAATTTTAAACTATTTATTATTATATGCTCACATATTATTTATTTTGAATTTGAGTTATATTTGAATTTTTATCATTTTAGGAAGAATATAGAACGCTCTCTTTGGTTTCAAGAGATTTTCAACAGCTAAATGTCTTTGATATTGAATTTATTGTAGATAACGCAAACCTGGGATTTCTAGTATCTGATTCTGATGAAAATTTAATAATCTATATGTATCAACCTGAAGCCAGAGAATCATTAGGAGGTATACATATACAAATTTCTATTAGCATTTATATTTTTAAATATATAATATTTTAAGGTCAAAAATTATTGAGAAAAGCAGACTTTCATTTAGGACAACGAGTTCATTCTATGTTCAGAATACAATGTCACAAAAAAGATGATATTAATTCGAAATTACCTTTTAATTATGCAAGCAGACATATTGTTATATTTGGTAAATATAACTATTAATATTTATACTGTTTCTAAAACTATATTAATTTGCATATTTATAATTGGTTTTTATTAAATTTAAATGTAATTTAAATTTGTTTGTAATGTGGCATAGCAATTTTTATTGAGATATTTAATTATAATTTACTTAATTATTATAGCAACACTAGATGGTGCATTAGGATATTGTTTACCACTTCCAGAGAAAACATATCGAAGACTATTCATGTTACAAAATGTACTTCTAACACATAATGAACATTTATGCGGCTTGAACCCGAAAGCATTTAGGTAATTAAAAATATAAATTTGTTTTAATATGCTTTAAATTTAAATATTTATCTTTAAATTGTAGAACTGTAAAAACTTCCAGAAGACTACAAACTAACCCAGCTAGGTGTATAGTTGATGGTGATCTAGTATTTACATATTTAGAGATGCCCTATTCAGAAAAATTAGAAGTTGCAAAAAAAATTGGAACGAAGGTTGAGGAAATATATACTGACTTAAAAGAAATTGAACAAATTTCAGTTGTGTTTTAAATAAATAGTTCACCGTACAAAATAAATTATATTACAAAGTAAATATAAATTTAATTTGATAAAAAATGTATTTACCGAAAATTATTAAAAAAATGGATTACAAATAAAAAATATACTTTTTTGTTTATCAAAATCAGTGAAAATATTAAATTTGGATTTGCTTTTTTAAGTATGATTTTCATGCAACCAATATCGTTCAAACAGAGCGAGCACGGTATACTATAGTCATCAGTAAGGAAAGAGCGAGAGATAAAATTTTACATTTTATAGTAAATTTATGGTTAAATTTTTTACTTTTGGGGATTTTAACCTAAAATTTTTGAATTCTTTCTGTTTTGTTTACTTCGTACAGGACAGGTGTATGTATAAACTAAAAAATAAAATTAATAATACTGTGTATAAAAATAATTTAATTTATTTTAAAAAATTTTGAATTTTAAAAATTCTAATTTATTAAAAAGTCAAAATTCATATATGACATAAAAAAAAATATTCTGCTATAAAAGTCGGCCGACTTTATAGGAAAATATCTCGAACAACAACTTTCACCGACTTTATGGCAGAAACCCCGATAAAAAAATCGGCGATATTCATCTCGCTTTCGCACTAATGCAAATATTTGCTCGCTACCCTCTAAAAGTTAGAAAAATATATCGGCTACATGAAAATCATCCTTTACGTATATTTATTAAAAAAATAATACAATATACAATACCAGAAATAAAAAAAATGAGACACTTTTCAATAATTGTCTTTTCCAATGAAACTGAAACACTCTGTTATTTGTTTGAAAAATATGCAGTTTCAAACTCAGTAGTTGTCATCGCAAAGCGCATACTACAAAATTGTGACAACCAAATACTTGTTATTATTTGTAGCTTTGTTGGCTATATATTGAAAACAACTGATTTCACTCACTTTGATTATTTAGGGATTTAGCGAATATATTTTCTCATCAAAGATTTGTCCAATTTATTTACACTACATTCCTACCTAAATTAGAATGAATGTGTATACACCAGAGCAATTAGAAAATAAAATCGGTGAAAAAATAAACGTTGCATACGTGGTGAGTTTAACCAAATACCAAATAGATTTAACAACGTATTTGTAATCAAACGACTATGATGGCTCCTAATTTGGGTTATTCAACGATAATGGCGATTTTATGTTTTGGAATAAGTTTAAAATCTATTATATCTCTATACAACTATTCTGGATATAAAAAGCCACCAATGTATGGTGATTTTGAAGCTCAGCGACATTGGCAAGAAATCACTGTCAATTTACCAATTGATAAATGGTATATAAATTCAACAGATAATGATCTGCTTTACTGGGGACTGGATTATCCGCCGTTAACTGCATATCATAGCTACTTATTGGGTAAAATTGCTGGAGCAATAAATTCTTCATATATAAAGTTGAATGAATCACGCGGAATATTTTCTATAGACCATAAATTTTTCATGAGAACTACGGTATTAGTTTCTGATTTATTTATATATTTTTCTGGTATTGTATTTTTACTATTGTTTTCTATTAAAAATACACAAAATTGGAAGTTTTTAAAATTTAATGAAATTATGCTGTATTACATCAGTTTTATAATATATCCTGGTCAAAGTTTAATTGATAATGGACATTTTCAATACAACAATATGTCATTAGGATTTACACTTTGGGCAATCAATTTTATTTTATTAGAATATGATATATTGGCATCTTTGTGTTTTTCACTGGCACTAAATTATAAACAAATGGAATTGTATCATGCTGTGCCGTTTTTTGTTTATTTACTTTTGAGGAATATAAGTTTTACGAAGAAAATTAATATTAAAATAATGCATTTATCAAAAATTGCTATGACTGTTGTGGTTACATTCTTAATTTTATGGATTCCCTGGATATTTTCAATAAATTACTTTGTATCAGTTTTAACACGGATATTTCCTTTTGATCGCGGTGTGTTCGAAGACAAAGTATCCAATTTTTGGTGTGTTTTTAATACTGTTATAAAATTAAAGTAAGTATATATTCTTAATATAATTTATTTTACTAATTGTACTTGATTTGTTTTAGGGAAGTATTTTCTAATAAAACAATGACGATAGTATGTTTGGTAGTTACTGGTATATCACAGATTCCTAGTGTACTAAATTTATGCTTAAATTCTAGTAAATTAAATTTTATTTATGCTCTGCTAAATTCATCTTTAGGATTCTATTTATTTTCATATCAAGTAAGAATTAATTTATATTGTAAAATAGTTGATTTTGGTGCAAGATAAATAATACTAATTTATTAATTTTTATAATATAGGTTCATGAAAAATCAATCTTGATTCCTGCATTGTCTGCTTTGGCATTATTTCATGATACACCAATAATGTGCTTTTGGTTCTTACAGGTTACAATTTTCAGTATGTTTCCTTTACTTCACAAAGACGGAATCCTAATTGGATTTATAGCAACTAATTTAATATATGAAGCTTCGTTTAGAATACTTTATTATATAGAAAATAATTCTAGAAAAGATTTTTATTTGAATATATTACGAACAATCTCTTTACTAGGAAATTCATTTTTAATTACATTATATTTAATTGGGCCAATACCAAAGCATTTACCACATTTATATAATTTGTTGATTTCTATTTATTGTTGTTTACATTTTATTTTATTTTTGATTTACTTTAATTTGAAATGTATTTTAAAGGGGAATAAAAAATATAATATTTTCTAAAATTAAAAAAGCAATGTTTTTATTTGTATTTATTTTTTCTACATGCATTTTTAAATGAAATGAAAGTGAGCCGTACATAATTATGTTGATTCTCTTGATTCTAATATATTAAAATTTACTAATCCATTCTGGAATGCTGTTTATCTCTTTTTGATAAAACTAATTTATTTCTAGAAAGTTACAGACGAGTCTGACGGATGCGGTGGTAAGTTTAATGCTGTTATTGTTTCAGAGCAATTTGCGAATAAAGGTTTATTGCAAAGACATCGGTAAGTGAAAAACTCATAAATATTTTCTATACTTTATAATATATAATTGATTATTTTTTTTATTTCAGTTTAGTAAATGCAGCACTCTCAACCGAATTAAAAGAAATTCACGCATTTTCTCAGAAAACATTTACACCAGAAGAGTGGGAAAAAAATAAATCTTAAAAATATATTTTCATATATTTTAAATTTATTTTGCCTATACTTTTTTATTACAAATTATCAAAACTTAAAATGGATAGTCTATTAAATTTCAAAGCTTCTGCTCCAGGAAAAATAATTTTGCATGGCGAACATTCTGTTGTATATGGAAAACCAGCTTTAGCGGCAACAATTGGTATTCGGACACATCTAAATTGTCATGTAAATTCTTTTTGTTTTGTTTTTTTATACATATTATTATATAAAAATTGTCTAAATACATTTAAAGGAAAATGAATCCTGTTTAATAAAATTTAATTTTGAAAATCTTAACATCATATTTTCTATATCAATTGACGAAGTAAATCAATTAATTGAAGGTATGAAAATTGAGGTAGGCTCTCAAGTAGACGATCTTTATTTTATAAATATAGTTAAAAAATTTGTTGAAAATTTTTTTAAAACTAAAATTCATAATCAGTCAACAGAAATGGCTGCTATTTCTGTATTTTTTTTATTGTCCCAAATTTTTTTAACTGCTGAAGATACTAAAATAAGGTATATAAATTTAATTTGGTTCTTTAATTTATTGATAAATATTTACTTTTAGAAAAGGATTTGAAATTAATTTAAAATCGGATCTTAAAATTGGAGCAGGACTTGGAAGTTCTGCTTCATTTAGTGTCTGCTTAGCAGCTTCATTTTTAGTATTGTCAAGGTATATTATCATGAACATTTTTTTTATTTACAAAAAATTAATAATATTTGATTTTTTATCTTTTTTAAAAAATGATAGACAAATAATTATGAATAGTAATTCATCGACTTCTATGGAAGATAAACAGTTAATTGCTAATTGGGCATTAAGATCTGAAAAAATTATGCATACTAATCCATCTGGAGTAGATAATACTGTATGTTCATTTGGAAATATTATAAGATTTCAAAAAGGACAAAATTATAAAAAACTTGATTTAAAGTTTAAACTGAATATATTATTAGTTGATAGTAAGGTTAGCCGTAATACAGCAAATTTATTATTAATCGTTACGGAAATGAAAAAACAATTTCCAAATATAACAAATACAATTTTAAATGCTATGGAAGAAGTTGTAAATGAAGCTCTAGCAACATATGAAGATTATAACAATGATAATATTGATGCCTTTAAAAAACTTAAAGTTAGAAACGTTTAATTAATATAAAAATAATTTGTTCATATATAAAATTAACTTTTTATATATATTTTTAGTGTCTTTTTCAAATAAATAACGATTTGCTTAAAGCAATTGGTGTATCGCATTCCAGATTGGAGCAGATCTTTTCTATAGCTTCAAATAATGGTTTTAGTAGCAAGTTAACTGGAGCTGGTGGCGGTGGATTTGCTATAATTCTTCTACCAGATAATTACAAAAATCATCAAGATTATGAAAAACTATGTAATGAACTTGAAGCACAAAATTTCGATTTTATTGATACAACAATCGGTGAAACTGGAATAACATTAAAACCAAATTTGAATAAATAACTCAATTTCTGAAATTATATTTTTTTTATTTATATTGTAGTTATAATAGTTGTTGGTGACAGAAATAAAACAAATATAATATATAAAGTATATTTATTTAATATAATATGCAGTGTGTTGATTGACTCAGAATCAATAAAATATATCACTATAAAAACAGCTTTATAATTTCAAATTTACATTGTTAACTGAAATTGATTTAGATAGATTGGAAACAAAAAATTTTCATTTTACGATTTTAAAATTATTGGATATATTTTTTATTAAATTATCCTTCTTAAAGCACTATTTATAATAGTAAATTATTTTAGATAGGTATAATCTCAATTGTTTATATTTTTGGTGCGCATTACATAGCTGGTATATTATTTTATATACACTGACGATGAGGTTTATACTTATATATTATTATATATTATACTTTCAAAACTGAGGACCAGGGTCAAATAAAACAAAAATAGGTTAACATAGTCATGCGCTTTAAATTTAAATATATAAAATAATACATACTTGCATATAGAATAAACAATATTCTTTAATGTCTATATATTGGAATTTATATATATAGGACCAGATATTCTTATAAATTGATTTTAATTAGTTTCATTCCAAGTTGTTAATAGCTGCAGCTATATTTTTTTTTAATTATAAGTTCTAAAACAATTCACACTATGCACCTCTTTTGTATTAATTATTTGCTGTAATAGAAACTGTTTTTTATGAAAACTGCACAAAATTTATATATTAAAAAAAAAAATATATAATATAAATTTAATTCTAAAGAGCATATTTTTCAAAAATTTAATAAGTGTACAAATAAAAATATATATTAAATTCATATCGTATATTATCATTTAAAAATAAAATCAATAATATAATACATATTCAAAATATTTAATTGCATGTTTAAAATTTAATTTATCTTAATTTGCACACAAAGTAGATAAAAATCATTTGGTTTCTTTTTTTTTTGTGTTTTTTTTTTTTATATTAATTTAATAACCTAAATAATTAAGTGCCTTTCTAAATCGTGTATGGATTATTTTAAAATAATATTATAAAGTGATTATTTTGAAAAAGGATGCATATAAAAGAGCTAAGAGAAATAAATATTACAAAAAACATGGTAATATACAAAATAATATTTATAAATTTTGATTTTATTTTTACAAATTTTGATTTTATTATTAAAAATCCTAATAATGTTAAACTTTCGTACCATTGTACACATGTGGTGGATGGTGGTTCATATTATCTAAATACCAAACTTAAGTTTATGAGAATTAATAAAATTTTAATAAAAAAAATTATGATTAAGTAGAGAGATTAGTGGATTAATTATCCAAACGATAATTTAATTTTGATACCAATACTAACATCATTGATATAGTATATAATACTAATATCATAATATTTAATAAATTGTTAAATTAGAATATAAGTTTTAGGTATACGACCTATATATCTATAATTTTACCATGGATAATTAAACCGCATTACTCAATAAAAAAAGCAATTTTCTATTTTTATATTTAATGAAAGTTTTATTAATAAACCGAAATATACGAAATCAAATTAAATTAACATAATAAGATTAGATTAGAGAACGGACATTTTTGCCTAAAATTGACGACATGTCGGTTTGTTTTGATGATATGTACTCAATTGTGCTATGTTTATAAATGGTATGTGGTATGTGGAGATAACCAGATAACTATATGAACTGCATATTTTAGATGTTTGTTTGGTTCGTGTTAATATGCCCGTAAAAAAATTCAAACTTACCTCATCAGTTTCAAAATAATGTTTATTATAAAATCTACTTATCAAAGATATTGACTGTGAACTGTGTTATATTCTTGCTGTCAGTAATTTAATATTAAGCATTATTTATAGAAAAATTTCATTTGATAAAAGAATAACTCTTTCTATAACAATAACACTATGATTTTGTTCACAACATTTTGAAACGTAAACTAGGTCGGTTATGAAAAAATAAGTTTGATATAAAGAAGATATTTTAGAACTTCTAACTGCATACCTCGCATTTCCATATGCATATGCCAAGATTAATTTGTTACCCATCCTAACCTTAATGGATATATATACTTACTTGTCGATGAAAACAATGGTAATTGGTTTGTCCACAGAAGATAAACCTGAATCTTCTTTAGATCAGCTTTCTCTCAGCTAGTATGTAGCCAAACCCATCTCACATTTCCTGTTATATTGCCAAGTTTAAATGATTTGGTTTAAAGACAGTTCTTAAAAGCTAATGGCAAAGTGATGATGCGTTATTAAAATGGATTCTATTAAAAATTTTATAATATTCAACTATTAAATGAATGGAAACAACACATTTTAAAATAAAATACTTCAGAAAATTAAAGCGAAATATTCATTCACTGCATAAATTATAGTACAAAAAAATGGTAAACATAGAGAACCATCTTGAAGAAGATCAAAGTAAATAACATAAATACATCTTGATTGATGAAAAGTAAATAACATAAATACATCTTGATTGATGAAACCAAAATATTTGTTTAAAATTAATTAAAAAAGCTAAGATTGAAACCAAAAATATGGGAAATATACTGCAACCAATAAATATAACTATAGCAAGTCACGACACTCAATTATTTAATTTATGTGAAATAAGTTTTTTATACACTTTCACACTAGTACAAAATGCAACGCTTCACTTAGCACTTCTGTTATCGCTAGAACTGACGGACACATACCTACCTATTATCAATAGTTTTCTAAATTAAATAACAGTCTCATTAATAAACAGAAAACTAGAAGTAGCTATTGGTAATTTATACGCCCCGCTGCCCCAACACTTATCTGTTTAGAATAAGACAGATCATAGTCATTGACTGGTATTATCTAAGATGTCAGACACCTCCCCCTATAAAAATCAGGGACTTCCAACATAAAGCCACCTTTGAAAAAATTGTCGGAATAAAGATTGACTAATAACATTTTAGACTAATTTACTTATATTTGTAATTCTTGATTAATATAAGTTAAGATATTTAATGTTTAGTTTTTAAATTGTATGTATATTTTCAGTCTTCCCCATATCAATATCAAACAATTGTTCATAATAAGTCAATTTACGAAACACAACAAGATCGAAAATTTAGTTTTTTAAGTAATAATAATGAACATACGAGTATACCAGCTCGAGTGTTACCAGTTAGAATTGAAAAAGAAGAAATTATATTAGAACAACGACATTTAGTACTTGAAAAAACTGCTAATAAACAAGAATTTGAGAGTAATTCATACTATTACACTCAGGTAATTTAATAAATATATTATTATAGTATTTAAAAAATGATTA
The DNA here is from genome assembly GCA_963920725.1 of Rhamphomyia laevipes. NCBI lineage: Eukaryota > Metazoa > Arthropoda > Insecta > Diptera > Empididae > Rhamphomyia > Rhamphomyia laevipes. The sequence continues at coordinate 36,876,197 of OY987258.1, read as the reverse complement.
AAATAATTAATTTTTATATATAGATAATTGCTGCATTAGCTGTTTCATTAGGTCCACTTGCTGCAGGCCTCGGAAAGGGTTATACAAGTCCTGCTATAGCAAACATGCAGGATTTACAGCTACGTTTAAAAGGAAATTATACAAATTTTCCTGTAACAGATCAACAAGCGAGTTGGGTCGCCAGTTTATCATTATTAGGTAAAATTTATGTTTAATTTAATGAATATATTCGTATCGTATTCCCAGAATGCACGATATGTATAAAATAATACACCCGTATGATTCTAAATCTGTATGGTTCAAAAACATTTCGTTCTGTTATATCAGTTTGCTAGATTGTTAGAAATACTGTGTGTCAATTGTTATAACAAAACTGTTCCTCTATAAATCTAACACCTATAGTTCATTTATTTCGTTAACAAATCTGAAAATTTCGAATATCACAGTCACAGTAATTCAGATTATCACAGTAATTTTCTTTTAACTTATTAAATTATCAATACCTATAATACTACATCTGTTTCTCTTCCAATTCTAATTGGTTTGTCCACAGATGATAAACCTATATCTTCAAGTCCGAAATATCTTTGGAAAACTTTAGATCGAATTTTAATCATATAGTCAGTCAATCAAATTTCCGATTTCAACAATCAAAGAGAAATTAAAAAAATTCTTAAATTTTTTATTTTGATTTAATTTGTATTTTCCCCATTTTCCTATATAATAATTATTATTTGAGTTTTCAAAAATGGATTAATTATTTTTAGGAGCATTTTTTGGTGGTTTATCCGGTGGATTCATAATACGTTTTGGACGAAAGCGAATACTAACCCTAATATCACTTCCATATTCATTATCTTGGATAATTACAGTATTTGCTACAACCATTGAAACAATGTTCGGTACTGCCTTTGTTGCCGGATTTTGTTGTTCTGTTGTATCAATAGTAACACAGGTAAAATTGATTCTATTTTTTTTTTAAAAAATATAAAAATATATTTTATTATTTATATTTAAAATCACAAATAAATTAAAATTAATTTTGTGTTTAGGTATATGTAAGTGAGATTTCATCACCAGAGATACGTGGTTTTCTTAGCTCTATACAAAAAATTTCTGGTCATTTAGGAATATTGATTTCATTTTTTGTGGGAGCATATTTAGATTGGCGTAAACTTGCAATGGTAGTTTCGATAGCACCTATGATGCTCTTTGTTACTGTGATATATATACCAGAAACTCCAAGCTACCTTATTTTAACTGGCCGCAATGATGATGCTTATAAGTAAAAAACATTTTAAAACTAAATAAAAATAAAAATACTTTAATACTAAAATAAAACATTTTTATTATTGTATAGATCCTTACAATGGCTTCGTGGTCCTAAAAAAAATATAGAATTGGAATTAGAAACAATTAGATGTAATATTGAAACAACATCATTTTCATCTAATATCATGAAAAATAACTCATCAGAATGTTTTATAATGGCTTCAATCAAATATTTTATAACAAGTTTCAAAACTGTTTCAAAGAATGATCGTTTTAAGAAACCTTTATTTATTATATGTGGGTTAATGATTTTTCAGCGATTAACTGGTAATTATAATAAGAATAAGTTTTATTTTTTTTTAAAAAATAAATAATATAATATATTGTATTTTATTTTATTTTAAGGTGCAAACTCATTTGGTTTTTATGCTGTTAAAATATTTAGACAAACTTTTGCTGGTATGAATCCACATGGAGGAGCAATTTCTGTAGCATTTGTTCAGCTTCTTGCCTCTTTAATATCTGGAATGTTAATTGATGTAGTTGGTAGAATACCACTTTTAATAATTAGCAGTGTATTTATGTCGTTAGCTTTAGCAAGTTTTGGATCATATGTTTATTATGAGCATACAAGTCGTTTAATAACATATAACGAATTCGATCCGAAAATAGTATTAGGAAATACTGATTGGATACCATTACTTTGTGTATTAGTTTTTACTATTGCTTTTTCATTAGGTAAACATTATGGTTAAATAACTGCTAATTCAAATTTCAAAAATTCTATATTATATCCTTATTTCTTAAAAATGAAAAAAAAAAATACTTTGGTAAATAAAATTATTAGTTTCAGGGGCACTACGGTTCCCCAAAGTAAAATTCTGACCCGTTATGATAATGGGGTTGTGATGGAAATTGCAGAACTGTTTTAAACCACGAAACTAAAAATATTAGAAAAATATAAAAAAAAAAACTAGAAATCTTTAGAAAACCTAAAAAAAGGATAAAATACGTAAAATATTTAATATAATTAAAACAAATACTCAAAAAAAATACTGGAAATAAATTAATTTGAGAAACAAAAAAAAAAAAAAATTATGTTACATATTACAAAAATATACCAAATTTTTTTAAATTAATATCAGAAAATTTCAGGTATCTCACCAATATCTTCTTTGTTAATTGGAGAATTATTTCCATTGGAATATCGGGGCATTGGAAGCTCTCTGGCCACTAGTTTCGGATATTTTTGCGCTTTTCTAGGTGTTAAAACATTTATTGATTTTCAGGTAATTATAAATTGTAAAATTAAAATATCATAAATATTTCTGCTATTTTATATACTGTTAGTGGATAAATGTTGTTAGATTATTATGGGAGTTACATCGCAAAACGATATATGTTTATTTCTTTATCAATAAAATTTATTTATTAATTTATAATATATTTACATCACATAAGAATTATTCTTATATAATATATAAAAATCAGACAATTTTCTAATTGATCGAACACAATTGACCAAATTTACAATTAACCGACAATTGACCTACCTAATTCATAGTTGCAAGAAAATAAATTTGTTGAATACAGAATTAATCGTAATGAATAAGCGAGTTGGGTCACATTTAGACTTATTGCATGCTTTAGGAAACTGGATAAATAATGACTACCTGTGGCTACAAATGACCTAATACACAATCGACCGAATACACAATTGAAAGCAAATAAACTTGCTGAATACAGAATTAATCGTAATCAATAAGTGAGTAGAGTCGCGTTTAGAGATGCTTTTTTAACTGAATAAAAAATGACTTACTGTGTCCATACTAAAAAAAAATTATGGCTTTACTGTAATCAAAAAATATATTTACAATTGATTAGAGTTTAAATTTATAATTTTAGGAGTTGGTGGGACTACATGGAGCTTTTTGGCTATATGCTTGTATATCTTGTGTAGGACTTTTATTTGTTGTCTTGTATGTACCCGAGACAAAAGGTAAGGAGCTTGATGAAATGGATCCGAAATACGTGGGGACATATATATTAAGACGATGAGATTTGGGAACACACGTAGAGTATTTAGTTTAATATATTAACAAATTTTACATCATCATATTATTTGCCGCTGCCGTTTATAGCGCCCATTACCATTATAATGGCTATATACATATTTAAAATTTAATTACTCTTCGTATGATGTTAACAAAAAAAGATCATGTATATAGAAAATAGAAAGCCGAAAAAATATATGAGGAAAGCAATTTTAAAACGTAGCTCTAAGGCTTGATTGTTTCATTTGTCACTTAGAACGCTATGAAACTTAAACGAAATATTATAACGTTATCGTTTAATTTAACTACATTAATTTCTTAAATATTTTGGATTGTTTTTTGTTACTGATCTATTTCTAAATAATATCATAGACATAGACCAATATAATATTACATAGACTTCTAATTTCATATATCCAGCTAAATTACAGCATATGGAAATTAAAATATCAAACTTCTAGCTCCTATTACAACACATCCATATATTTATATTCAAAAATAATATTTTTAAGCTCTACTGTTCACTTATATTCATTTTTAAATACGGATAAATTTCTGTCAATCATTTTTAAGTCGCAGAATTTTTGCTGATAAATTTCATCTAATTAAATGCCTGGAAATAAGTTGGTTACTGCATTTGGAGATTAGGAATATAATAAACTCTTAATTACAGATAAATAATTAAATATTCCGTGCTACAATGGTCATTAAAACATCATGAAATACGGAAAATAGTCATGAAAATGTCAAGGGCTCGAATAACTGGGTTGAAGGCCAACATAAAAATTTAATTTTAATGTAAATTTAAGTTTTATAAAAATTATTTATAAATTTCATAAAAATTTAATGTCTGCAATTATTTCGATTTAGATTCATTAATTGCGTAGAAATTTATTTATTTTGGAATTTGACAGATTAAAATAAATGTGTAAAAAATATATATCGAAACTTGTAAGCTTTAAAAATTTTTACAAATCTTATCACCAGATATTTATAAAAACCGATGACAATAAATAGGCTTTTAAAATGAAGCTTTACAAATTTAATATTATAAATATATATAATTATATACATACGTCAAAATTATTCAAGAAATTCAAATTTGAGGAATTTGTGACGTTAATTTGCTTATTTTAATTTTTCATTAATAAAATTATATATATATAAAAAAACGCTAATTAAAAAAATGTAGATTATCAAAATTTCTATAAATTTTAATAAACCAAAAAATATATACGAATTAATTGTGTATACAAAAAACAATAATATTAAAATGCTTTAAAGAATTTTTAAAAATATATACTATAATATTGACAATAAATTGTTTGGGAATAAAAGTAACTAAAATAGACAATAATTAAAAAAATGTAAAATTAAATTTATAATAAAATATAATTTAAGAAAATTAATTAAATTATGAAGATCCTTAATAAAGGAAACATATATTTAATACAGAATTATAATATCTTGTCAATTATATATTTAATTTTTTTTTAAATATTAAAATTAAAATTTTGTCTATTATCTTGTTCACGTCGTGCGTATTGTAGTGTTGAAATTCTGGTACGAGTGATCTCTTGGGACATATGTACAACGTTGTAAGTCGACCATAGCATCTATGTGGAAGAAATTTAAAAGTTTACAAATTACAGTTGTTGATGTATATTATTATCATAAGGTTTAATGATGCTAAATTATTTTGATTTATTAAAAATTATAGCAAATATACGCTACGTTGTAGTTGTTCATCGGTGTTCATCTGGAGGTTTTTAAAATACGCTACACTACACTACCCACCACGTGAACAAGATATATAAATTATAATTTTTTTTAAAAAACTTTGCTGAATATAATTCTTAATACATATATGAATTATAATTCAAATTCTTCATATTTAAATATTTCTACTTATTTTGAGAATTTATTTTCTATTGAATATATATTTTAAATAGGAAAGACTAATAATATTTTGACTGTATTTTTAATAATAAATTATAAATTTAGAAGTTGATTAATCAAATATATGCTAATAAATAATAATATGAATCAGTTATTTTCAAAAAAATAGTGTTAATCACAAATAATTAACCAATTTTTTTAAATTAGTATAATGCTTTGTTAATTATATATAATTATTAAAACAGTAAACATGTGGATCTATTTATAAACTAATTAAGCTTAAACTTAAGCTTAAGGTGGATTTACATATGCGACGTTCTCTCGTTTCGACTAGTTCCGGCAGGCAAAACTGGTTTTTGCGTCGCCGCTGATTAAATGTTGTATTTCAGATTAGAATAAAAGAATTTATTAAAAAATTAAATAAAATAATATCTAACCAATTAATAGCAAAATAAAATACAACTACATCATAATCTAAAATTTCATAAATTAATGTTTGCACAGATGACGAAACATTATGTATATGTGATGTCTTATATCTGTGACTAAAAAATTACGTCGCATAATGTAAATTCACCTTTAGCGTCCGAAACATTAAACTTTTAAAATTAATTTATAATTTTGTCACAATTAAAAGATTTGATAAGATGATATAATCAATTTTCCGTCTTATTGTAATTCTATCAAAACTTTAGATATTTAGCTTCAAAATATCAAAAAATTTTAGATCCAGCAGGAAAATAAATTCATTTTCAAAAACAGTAATTAATTATTAATCTAATGGTTAGTAAAACGGCTAGATTATATATAATGAACTCTCTTTCGTAGAATGTAATCGGGGCAATGGATTCTAAATAGTTCTTATATATTTTTGGCAACAATTATTTTCGCAATTAATTATTTCGAGAATATCGTAAATAGCATATTCAGATTGTTATTTTGGAATAACAAACCAAATTCTTTACATAACTTAATTCAGTTCTTATAAACAGTCTGTTTGTATAGTTATAGTCCATAAAAACAAGCAGTGTCATGTGATATTCAAAATCAACTTTTAAATTTAATATGATATTGTTAAAATGGTATATAATATAATTAATACATATAAATAATAGTATGTATAATATATTATTTATATTTTTAAAATTATATTATTATACTTATATTTTAATATTGATTTCGACCGAATCCACTAAAACACAATTCTGCTGGGGCACAATTCCTAGTGAATTATTGAATGTATATTAATTTTAATTTAATCAAATTGTGGAGGCAACACAAATTACTTGTGTATGTAAAAATGAGATTTATCAGACTTTTCCTAATAAAAGGAAATTTTAACTAATAAATAAATAAATATTGATGGACCATATAATTTAATTGTTATAGTGAGTGGAATTGTTTCCCAGTGGAATAATGTCTAGTCTAGTGGAATTGACTTAATATAATAGGCCTAGAATCTTTATTTCTATTTATATTTTTAAAAATAAATATAATTCAATTATTTCCAATCATAAAGATACAATAATCTGAAAACCAAAGTAATTATTTTAATTACATTATGAATACAACCAAAGAGTTGTGTGATTAAAAAGACAATAATGAATAATAAACGTTAATAGAAAATATCTAAGTAGTTTTTATTAAAATTAAAATAATATATTAAAAAAAAAAAAAAAAATATATAACTCAAGTTAAATATGCTTTAAGTGTTAGCAGAATTTATCAATTAAATTTTAGTATATATTTGTATCTTACAAAACTTTTTTATAATTATTAACATAATAATAATTGTACTATATTATAAGAATAATATTGCTTTATATAAATTTTTTTAAAGATATTTGTACTCTAAAAAGTTAATATTTTATTTAAATTTTACCGAAGTACATAAGTATATAAAAAAAATTCTAACTAAAAAAATTAAAATTAAAAATATAATAGAAACAAAAAAAATAGTAATATTAAATTTTAATTAAATGTAAGCTTTATTTAGTTAAAATCTAAATTTATACTATATGAATACTTTATTTTCTCGCGTCGGGAATGATCGTCAGAAAATTACCGGCTGGAATACTATTCATCAGACCTTAATACTCATTCGAGGCTTTACAATTCCAAAAAACATTCTCTGCATTCCATACACGATTATTACATACAGCCTATATCTTATTCAAATTCTGCTCTCTGATATTATATAAATGTCAACACTAAATAAAGTGGACAGTTCTTACAGTACAGTACAGAACGAATATATAGAATTATCTGAAAAAAATTCAGATTCTTTAAGTTTCGAAATTTCAAAAAGTTTTATTTGGCAGATTTTTCGATATCTATAATTTTGACGATTAAGAAAATCCAGCCAATTATATTTTATTATTTTAATAATAAAGCTCAATTATAATGTAATAACAACAATAATAACAACAAATTATATTAATTATTATGATAATTATAATATGATGTGTTCAAAAAAAAAATATCTAAATTTTTAAAATAAATTTAATTAAATTTTAGTATTTTAGTATAAAATAAATATTTCTTTGCTGAGATATGCCATAATTTTATATAATTTATAATATGAAACAATAAATTAAAATTGAATAAATTTAATATATATAATATTTAATAAGAAAAGTGCTTATTTTTGAAAGATATATATATTAACAAATATAATATCAATAACAAATTAGTAATAAAATTACAAATAAAAAAACTTTATTAATTAGTAGAGACCAAAAATAAGAACATAAAAATAAATTAAAATTAAGTTATATATATGTATATATATATATATTTTAAATACATATATATATATATATAAATTAAAACACAAAAAATATTATATTTCGATAACAAATTATTTTTATGTTTTTGAAATTTTTTAATTTTGAGATATAAAAATTCAAAACATTTCTTAAATAAATATAGTTTAAAATATAAAATATAACTTTCTTGTCGACGTTAGTTATAAAAAAAAATAAAATAATGTGTACGTAGATCTTAAACTTTATTAATAATATACATATTATACATATATATAAAATAATAAAACTTGGAAGAAAATTATTATAATTTCCAAAAATTAAAATGTAAACTTATATCACAGGTTGTGAAAACTAAATTTTAGAAAATATTAAAGCCAATTAAAGTCAAAACTAAAAATTAATATGTTGTTTATAATTATTTTATTTTTGTTATATAGATTAAAAAATACAAAAAGAGTAGACAAATTAAAAATGATACTACTATAATGTGAATATCGTCATGATGAAGGTTCGTATTGGCAATATATGCAAATGAATTTACATTAATATACTTCTGTCTTTACCATTACTTTAAATTAAAATTAATATAGGCATTTTAGAATTCAGAATTTGGGAGTACTATAGTAGTGCTATTAGTAGTATAGAGTATTGCTATTAGTCTTGTACGGCGGTGTTAAGGTTTTGGGCAAATATTGTATAGAAAGATTAAAGTTTAATAAACGTTCTAACCAATTTAACTGTGATAATTTTAATTAATACCTACCTGTTTGACCAAAAGAACTGTCAATTTCTTAAAAACTCCCTTCTCATCAAAAACTGCGATACAAACATTATATTTTTATTTCATTTAGGTATATGTACTTCTATTTTCTTAACACTTTTAACGATCCAAGTTCAAGCTTTCCAGCATTAGCTATATTCTTCTAATAAAGGCTTGATTAAAACGTTAAAAACAGATCCTGTATACAACACCATCTAAATCTAGAAACAAGCATTATTGCTAAAAAAATCATTCTGCAAATAATAAAAAATACAGATAGATAAGTAGTATTAATAAAATTAATCTTCAATTTGTTAAGTACTAATTTTTGCGGATACTATTTAGTGTTTTTATCGAAGAAAGTTGTCTCTTATGTCTCTTATAGAGGAAATTTTAAAAATGTATACACAAATAAAATTATGCTACAAAATATTGAAGCGCTATTTATATTAAAGCGGTAGAAAAATTAACGAAAGTTCTAGAGGCGCTTAAAGTGCTAAAATTTACTGAACGTGACAATTCTTTAATTACTACAATTTAACATAATGAATGGATAGTCCCACTGTTCCTGTTGTATTTACTGTCAAAAACCAAAAATATAGAGTGATATCATATGGTGGATGTTGTTTATTTATTCCAAAAGTGCACTAAATTCGGTTTTTATAAAATAAAAATAACTAAAATTTAAAATAGTCTATAATACTATAATTATCTTAATTTACTTGGTAGAAATATAATTTTTTTTCTATTATAATTAAAATTATGAATATCACCGTAAATCCCATCGAAGTTAATACTCAATTAACAATAAAATGTAAGTATTGTAATGAAGTGTTTGAATCACAAGCTACCATGGATTCGCATATAAACGAAAAACATCCAAAAAGTGACAATAATGATGAATTAGTAGATGAAATTAATGATCAATTACAAGAAATAACATTTGATATTGTTGAAGACAAATATGCTAAATATAAAAATGTAGGCAATAAAAATGTGGATCATATAGTAGGTGAAGATTATAATGCAATTACAGCACAGCCCGCACCATATATGATTGGACCAATTGTTCAGGTGCCTCCTAATAGAACCTTTTGTTGCTGCTGCATCAATAATAATAATACCGAAATTACTGATTATCAACAATATAATTATAGACCTGAACATAATCCTGAAGGATGTTGTGATTGTGAAGGTGTTGATTGTGATAATTGCTGGGATGAATGTGGAAATTGTGATGATTGTAATTGCAATGCATGTTGTAGAGAATGTAGTGATTGTAATTGTAATTGTGATTGTGATATTTGTGTTCTTATGTAATAATTTTAAAAAAAATCGCAGCTTCCTTAAACATAAGATAAAAATATAATTTTAGTACTATTAAAACAAATAATTTTTAAGCTAAAAAAAATCTCAAATTTACTAATTAATAAAATAGTATTATATATATATTTATTATTATACAATTATTGTAATGTTTGAAGTAAAGAACGTGCCTATAAAATTATATTATTGAATTTTTATATTTATAAAATATTGGAATAAAAATTTTTTACTCACTATACATATTTGTATTTTAATGAACTTTGTAGAATAATTAGTTTTATTATTATATGTAAACAAATAAAACCTAATTAACTAATTTACCTAAAGGAAAATAAACCGATAAATATTCTTCATTTCATTAATTTCACCTTTATTGGAATTATAGTAATTTATTAAGTATCTAATCCACATTAATTCCTAAAATAATCGCGAATTTTACCAATTAGTATTCAGAAAAGAAATCGATGATTTGTCTTGATCAGCGAAGACAAGAATAAGGTGAAATCTAATTTATATTACACAATAGGATTAACTTCTTTCTTTTTATAAACATGCATTTTAAACATGGTTCCAGTAGTACCAATGAATGAGTACGGTGAGTATGTTCGAATTTGAAAGAAAATTACTAGTTTCTAACAATAGACAGATAAAAGTTATTCAACACGTGAAAAAATCTGTAAATCTAATAAAAAGACTGAAATATATTTCGTAAATTATAATTAACACTGATTAACACTATTTTATTTTATTTTAAATTATAAAAAGGAATTTGAATAAATTATTTACTATATTACTTATTATATACACTCAAAAAACAATTCTCTAAATTTTCAGTTTAAAAATGTAATTTAAAAAAAAAATACAATTATTTATTATACATGTTCGGTCAATATGGAATGTATAACCCGATTTCAAATATAACCATATAAGATATAACGTAAATATCCATATTTAGCGAATAAATTTAAATTTGCATATAAGAATGAAAATTAAAGAATAAAAAATTAGTTAATTAAATTATGTTTATAATTATAATTACATATATATCATTATAAGTAACTGTAATTTACGATCGCATTCACTGTAATTTGCGAGATACAATTAGTAATTTTACTTCATTGCATATTTAGCATCTATTGAATTATTAAGTAACTTAAGTAACTATCTTAACAAAATATTCTTGAATTAGGCTTCATATTCCCATGAATACGCGATAAGATTAAAGATATGTTTCCTCACAATAAGTCGAACGCAAACATAGCTTTAGCTAATTCTTTTCTATTATATAAAAAAATCATATTCAATCAATTCAAGCGACTTGTGTAAGATGATAATAGCTAATTATTTTTTAATTATACAGATCACTCTATGTAAAAAATATATTGTTTAAATGTGGATTATATTATATAAATGTTACATTGGTAAATAAGTTACCAACAATGTGGCAGTATTACAGAACAGGACTTACAAGAGAACAAACTGTAAATAAGTTTAGTTACAAATGATTAGTTTGCCATAAGAATAAACTTAAACAATTTGGTTTTTAAAAGTTATTTTATCATTAATTACACCGTCAAGATCTTTAACTATCGATTTAATACTTTTGCGACTATATCATAAAAATATAGTAAACTTTTAAACTTGGTTCTTTAAAAAAGGTGCTGTATGACGCACAGCTTCTTTTAGTTGGTCGTATAATGAATGGTTTTCAATAATGAATTGATTGAATATTATATCTCATATTCTGCTTCTCTAGTTACTGTATTTAACAGATACCTTTATTTTGGGTAGGTCTCCGCAATTGCTGCACCTGAAAATTTGTTAGAAATAAAATTACAAGTTGAATGCTAATTAAAGACTGATTTATTTGAGATAATTACGAGTTTACCTAAATTATTAATTAATATTATTAGAATAAAAGCATTATTTTTCTTCTGTTATTTATTGTGACAAAAATGCTTAATTAACTGAATATTTGTGGAAAAAAAAATTCTTAAAATTCAGGAAAAATACAAATCATATTATTTTCTGATTTCATATTCCTTTCGTCGTGTATAATAGTTTAACTTGCTTAGTCTGATAAGAGACTATATGAAGCGTATTAAAAGACAAAAGTTTTGTTAAACAGTAATTAAATTTCTATAGTTGATTGATAAGTATAAAACAGGTAATTTTGAAAAGATTATGAAAACACAATAATGTATAGATTCATATTATATTCTTAATGTCCAATTACCGATTAGAGTGTGTCTTCAGTTTCGTCACTATCACCATCATTACACTGTTTGTGTATACTTCCTTTTTTATTACATAGATGATTCACATGGATATACATTAATATTGATGTATTCCAAGTGTGTATATCTAATGTATGTGCAATTTTATTTGAATAAAACACGTTAATTTAAAACTAACTTATTCAAACTATATATATTATTCTTTGTATAATTTGCGAAATAGAAATTATTGGAGGATACACAGTATACAACTTACAGAAGAATATAACTACCAGATAAGAATTTGAAAACAAAATTAAAAAGAAAGAAATTGAATATGTAAAATTGCAATTTAAAATATATTCCGATACAATTTCATAAATAGCATTTTAAAACGATAAAATTTGTATGAAAATAAATAAATAAAATTAGATTAATAAAATTGATTTTACTGAACACAAAATATTTTTTTTCAATTTACCCTTAAATGCGGCATTTTTATAATCCTTTGTTAATACCAGTAATAGCAATGATGTCCAAGAACCACGATTTCACGATGCGCTTCAGTATGTAAACTTAGAAAATATTCTAATGCTTCACGTTGATTCTTCACGTTGATTCTCATCACTATACATTTTAAATAATATCCTTAGTACACATGCTAATGAATGTTTCTTGTTTTAATTAATTTGGTTTAACAGCACCTTTAAACCCGGCACGCCATGTTCATTATTTGAATTAATTTTTTTTTCATGTTCTTCAGTAACTATTTGATATAAATAAATTTTCTAAATAATTTGTACCAGATCTAACCAATTGTTCATTACACCAATGTAATTGTGAATATATAAATTAAAAAGTAATAAAGGCCCCAAATTATCGAAATTGTGCAAGTGCAATTACATTAACAATTATATATAACGTTTTACAATAACAAGGATTTTAAAAATTCCGGATTTAAGGGTAAGTTGAAAAAAATATTTTGTTTTTAGTAAAATATGAAACGATTATTTTTATGTAGTTGTGATCGATTTAGATTTTTCAGTATATTGTTCTGATAATTTCATATTATCAAATATACGAAATAATTTATTCAATAAATCACGTCAACAATTTGCTTTAAATGAATCATCATGGGTTTTAACTTTTTTTTATTTACTGTCAAAAACCAAAAGTATGGAATGATATCGTATGGTGGATATATGTATATTTGTTTATTCCAAAAGTGTACTAAATGTGGTTTAAATAACTAAATTTTTAAATAGTCTATAAGTCTATAACTATCTTAATTTACTTAGTAGAAATATAATTTTTTTTCTATTATAATTAAAATTATGAATATCACCGTAAATCCCATCGAAGTTAATACTCAATTAACAATAAAATGTAAGTATTGTAATGAAGTGTTTGAATCACAAGCTACCCTGGATTCACATATAAACGAAAAACATCCACTAAATGACATGAGTGATGAATTAATAGATGAAATTAATGACGAATTACAAGAAATAACATTTGATTTTGTTGTTGACAAAATTTCTAAATATAAAAATTTAGGCAATAAAAATGCGGATCATATAGTAGGTGAATCTTATAATGCAATTACAGAACAGCCCGGACCATATATGACTGGACCAATTGTTCAAGTGCCTCCTAATAGAACATTTTGCTGCTGCTGCAACAATAATAATAATACCGAAATTAATGATTATCAACAATATAATCATACACCTGAACATAATCCTGAAGTATGCTGTGATTATGATGGTGTTGATTTTAATAATTGTTTGGATGAATGTGTAAATTGTGATAATTGTAATTGCAATGCATGTTGTAAAAAATGTGGTGATTGTGATTGGGATTGGGATTGTGATGATAATTGTGTTCTTATGTAATAATTTTTTTAAAAAAATGAAGCTTCCTTAAATATAAGATAGTATTATATATGTATATTTATTATTATATACAATTTGTAATGTTTAAAGTAAAAATTAACGTGCATATAAAATTATATTATTGGCTTTTATATATTTGTATTTTAATGAACTTTGTAGAATAATTATTATATATAAAAAATAAATAAATAAAACTTAATTGAGTAATTTACCTATACCAAAATAAACCGATACATATTCTTCATTTCATTAATTGGAATTATAGTTATTATGTATCGAATCCGCATCAATCCCTAACACAATCTCGAATTTATCGGAACCAAGGAAGAGGTAATTATATAATATTATACATTAGGAATAACAACATTTTGTGTTAAAATAAAATTCACGTGGGCTTGAACTTTATTTGTTACCTATTTATGCAGAAGAAGTACCAAACAAAATGAATTACTACAGTGAGTACTGTAGTGTTCGAATTTAAAAGAAAATGATTGGTTTTTAACAAGGCTAAATAAAAATAATGATTTTTTTTATAGTTAACACTCTTAACACTATATTTTAATATATTATTTATTATATATACTCAAAAAAAAAACGCTGTAAATTTTCAAAAAATTAGTTAATTAAGTATTTTTATCGTATATATTTCATAAATAAATAAGTGTAATTTACTATCGCATTTAGACGGAGTATATACAATCACAATGAATATAATTCATTGGATTTTTAGCATCTATTGAATGATTAAGGTAGTTAAATTTGTATACGTAAATTCAATTAAGCACCAAAATATCCTTGAATTAGGGTTCCTGACGGGAATACACAAAAGGTTAAAGATTTTATGTTAACTCTAAGTCGAAAGCAAACATAGCTTTAGCTAATTCTCTTCTATTATTTTTAAAAAAAATCATATTCAATCAATATAAGCGACTTGTGTAAGATGGTAACAGTGAATGATTTTTGAATTATACACATCTCTCAAAGTAAAAAATAAAAATTGTTTCGATTTGATTATATCAATGTAACATTGGTAAATCGTTTAGCACACAGTGTGACAATATTACAAAACAAGGCTAACAAGAGAACAGTAAATAAATTTAGTTACACAAGAATCGCTTTGCTATTAGAACAAATTTTATCAATTTAATTTATAATCAATTACAATGCCACTATTTATTCAATATTTGTGCTCCAATATCGTAAACATTGATTTTTTTCTTAAAAAGTGTCACAAAACATTTATTAACATTCAACGACATAACATTACTAATACACCATTGGTGTAATATGTCAATACTTCTTTGCAACTGTAACAAATGGTTTTAAATCGTCAGCAAAAATCAAAAATCAAACCTTAAATTTGTTTTTATATAATTATGTTAATGTTTTGGAAGGTATTAGTTTATATTGCGTAGTCTGATGAGAAACTCTCTTAAATATTAATTAAATTTCTATAGTTGACTGATAAAAGTAAAAAACAGGTAACTTTAAAAAGATTATGAAAAAATACAATAATTTGTAGATTCATATTATTATTCTCAATGCCCAATTACCGATTTGATTGTGTTTTCAGTTTCGTCACTATCACCATCATCACACTGTTTGTGTACTTCCTTTTTTATTACAAGCCGGATTCATATGGCTGGGTATATATTAATATTGATGTGTTCCAAGTTCCAAGTGTGTATATCTAATGTATGTCCAACTTATTTGAATAAAACACGTTAATTTAAAACAAAATTAGCCAAACTATATATATTATTCTTTCATAATTATAAAGTTTTGAAAATTATACATTTAGTTAAATCTTCACTTTTTCTTCTTCAGTAAATCTTCTTTCTTATATAATTACAATGTACTAAATGTTATGTATATTATATATTTATAAACTGCACTTTTTCAATCTTTAATTTTTGAATATATAATTTTTGTATATTTCGAATATCTATAATATAGAAAAACAATATTTTGGGAGATTGATAGTATTTTTTTTTGTAGTACATACTATAATGTGGTTTTAAGATAAATTTATTATCACACTTGTTTTTTTTATATTTTTAATTACTGCTTTATTATATTCATTACTTTCCATAGTACAATATATAGTATAACTTTTATTTGCGATCTTATTTTTAATAATATTAATAGTGTTCTTATATATATATAAAAAAAAAACAATTAAATATTAATATTTTTATATTGATTACCGGAAAATATTATATTTGTAATCACAAATTATATTACAATATACAAAAATAATACAAAATAATTTAAAAAAAACTATTAAAACAAATACAATAATAGTGAAATTATTTTCAATTTATAGAATATATAACTAATGTTGCAACTAAGACGACAGTGTTTTTAAATCGAGTTTAATTAAATTCAAATATGAATTCTATAATGTATAAAATTGCAATTATATTTATTTTTAAAGATATGCTTTAACAATTTTTAATTCAACAAAATGTAACAGCTCATTTTAGATTCTGTTATACATACATAAATATAGTATATTTAATTAAATGTTTTAAATCGTCCAGGAGCAAAAATAATTTTCTTTGCTCTTTACTTTATAAAAAATAACAAATTTCGGTTATAAAAGTAAATAATAATTATTTTATTATACATTTTAAATAATCTTTAACCAAATAAAAAAATTATAAGACTGTTATTCAAACTTTTCTACGTATATATTTAATTAAAATATAATTTCCAGCAGCAAATTAAAATTCTTTATGTTAATGAGCGCTAAATTTTGATTTTCTAACTATATATATAATTTGTATAATTTAATTTTTTTATACAAATATACAAATTTAGAATAATGTAAAATAGTATTTCAATATTGCGAAAAAAGTTTATATTCTATATGTATACATAATATTCTTATTATTATGCATTTATTACACTATAAAAAATTATTAGATTTTATTGTTTAGTTTGTTTCAACACTCTTCACGCTGAAAATTTATTTTTCTTTTATATGACTATATATATATATATTAATAAATTTGTATATATAATAATAATATGTAATAATAAAATTAAAATTGCTATATTAAATTAGTAGATCTGAACAATGACGACTACGTGGCACTAGTTATATCAAATACCGGACCAATCCTTAGAAATACCCGTCTAAGGACACTTCGTAATTCTGGTTTTAAATCGAAACACATTATTTCACATAATAATGTATAATAACTTGAAATATGAGCAGCAAACTGTAAATATAAAATAAGTAATAGTTTTATTTGTAGTATACACTATAAATATAATTAAAAGTAATATAGAAGCTTGTGAAATACAATTACCTAAAAAAATAATTCAAACATAAATAAATTAAAATTAAAGAAGCAAAAGATATTTCGTAATTTTCAATACAAATTTCCACAATTAAAATCTACTGAACATCGGCATTTAATATTGGATTTAGTAAACGACAACTTATTTACATCACTAATTAAAATTAAACTTTATTTATTGAAGCATATCTAAAGAATAAACAGGCATATAAAACATCGAGATTATATTGACGAATCAATCTCTAATCCGGCCACTTTTTTAAATACGAACCTTTAACCTCCTAATTTGTATAATGGATCTGTCTGGCATCTCAACTAATGACCTGTAGTCCAAAGTCCTCACAAGTGTTTTATTATTTTACCAAAATCGGTTGGAGAATAATTGAATTATTCACAAGAAACAATTTTGCGGACTTTTCGAGGCTTATAAAGTTTCAAGGATATGCGTTCCAAAATCTAAATTTAATTTGTCTAAATTTAATTTTCTGGAAAAAGTCGATAAATCTTGATTCCGTCATTTTCTCTAACAGAGCGTACATATATCGATAAAATTAATATAGCAATACAATGATTACCGATGGTATAAAACCAATGGGGATAAATTTCCTAATTTATTTGGGCTGAATCTCGTTGTCTTGAATTCAACTGAATTTCCGTGAATCGTTCAATTTAAGAAACGACTGAATGACACCCTCAGCAGATATGAAACAGAAATTGAGGTAGATAAGTACAAATCATTCAAAGATTAAAGATTTTATATTAACGAAATTCAGCCACATTAGAAATTGTTAGAGCATACACACTACAACTTACAGAAGAACATAACAACCACATAAGAATTTGAAAACAAAATTAAAAAGAAAGAAATTGAATATGTAAATTTGAATTTAAAATATTTTCCGATACAATTTCATAAATTTTGAATTATTATTGAATTTTGAAACTTACTCTTAAATCTGGCATTTTTAAAATCCTTGTTAATACCAGTAATAACAAAGATGTCCAAGCATCACGATGCGCTTCACTATGTAAACTTAGAAAATATTCTAAAGCTTCACGGCATACTGCAATTAATTTTAATTCAATTTCTTGCCAATCTTCACGTCGATTCTCATCACTATACATTTTAAATAATATCCTTAGTACGCATGCTAATGATGTTGTTTCTTGTTTTAATAAATTTGGTTTAACAGCACCTTTAAATCCGGCACGCCATAATATATTCCGTTGTTCATTATTTGAATTAAATTTTTTCGCGAATCGATGTGATTGTAATAAACAATCTGTTAATTTACATAAATGTGGTGTATTTAAATAACTATACATTCCTTGTTCTTCACGTTGACATTCAGTTTGATTACATGGATTATTACCAGTTAAATCAGCTGCCGCTAAGGCTAATGTTTCAGCATCTTCTTTTCTAGATGTTGCTGGAAAAAATACAATATTATCTATTGTTTGGATTAATTCCAATTGTACAACACATTTTATTAATAAACTAGCAAATGTACTATTTGCAGCATGTGCTATTAATTCACTTTTACTACCATCTTCAGAATTAATACTATAAACAGAATGTTGTGAATTTGAACGTTTTAATATTCCATGACGTGGTAAATCACCATTTTCTTGTATGGAATGTTGTCGTGATTGTATTATATTTAATGAATTTTGATTATAATAATTATTATGACTACCATCTCGATTATTTAATTGATGTTGCTGCTGATGTTGTTGTTGTTCAGGCCGCCATGTTAATAATTCAAATTGTAATGTTGAATCAAATATATCTAACATACATTTACATGTTTTATTCCATGTATCTTCAGTAAATTTAAAACCATTTGATATAACTAAATTTTCTAAACAATTTGTACCAGATCTAGCCAATTGTTCATTATTTTGTTGAACACACCAATGTAATTGTGAATATAAATCTTCAAGTAATAAAGGCCCCAAAATATCAAAATATTGTGCAAACACATCAACAATTGCATATAACGCATGATTACATGTTGTTGTCATCCATTCAGCTTTTTCGGTATATTGTTCCGGTAATTTCATATTATCAAATATTCGAAATAATATATTAAATAAATCACGCCACCAATTTGCTTTAAATGAATCACCATGGGTTTTAACAATTTCAAATAATACAGTTAAACCACGTGTTCGTACATCTAGCTTACAACGATTTACAACACATGATAATGAGAATAACATGGGAAACCAGCCCCTTACCCATACACGATCTTCTACAGATACAGCAATATCATGCTCCATACCAGCATGTTCAGCAAATAAATTCGGTGAATCGTGTACACATAATGCACATGTACGTACTAAACGTATTGCTTCCATACTTGTATCTGGAAAACGGGCATTACATGCAAATTCCGATAAACATTTAACAGCATCTTGAAATGAATCGATCATAACAGCAAACTGACGTTGATATAATTCGGTAATAATTTTACCAGTTGTTTGAAATGCCATTTCAACAATTTGTTCGTCATGATCACCAGCAGCTAAATGAAATATAGAAAATATATTTTTCCAACCAGATTTAATATTATGCGCCTGGGAATTAACCATTTGTGCAACACAACGTACAACCATATCACGTATTGCTGGTGAATTATTTTTTTTCATGATATGTTCGAATGGCCGAAGGAAATCTTTTTGAAAACGAAAATTAGCAAATTCACCTTTTTCAATAAATTTCATAGATAGTTGGCGTAATGAATCAAGTGCAAAAAATGCAATTTCCTCATTTGTATTACAACCAACTGCATTGAAATGATCACCAAGTACTTGCCATATCCGGGACCATTGTAAACGAATACGTCCCATATTGTAATATGAAATTTCGACAATTTTTTGCAATGAAAACATTCGTGGTTGAGCATTATGATGTAATTCATCCAATGAAACCTGAAAGTTAAAATTAAAGACTTATGTATAATGCCAATTTTAATAATACAAATTGTTTTTATCATTATAGCCCGATTTCACAATTTGCCAAATATACAATTGACGAATTTACATGATATAATTAACTGGAAATCATTGTATTCTTTGTACGACTTTAAAAAAATTTTTTTTACTAAGAATTACAAAAATATAAACTAAAACTAGTCTGTTACTTACTTGACACAGCGCTTTAACGAAATCTACAATAGCATCACCATCTAAACGTATTGAACCTGTAAAAATACGATCAACAGCAACTACTACACTTTGACTACTTGTTTCACCAATGTGGTCTTTAACACTCGGATCCAAAGTATCCTTTAAAGTTGTAGGTCCCGATAAATATTGTGGCCTTACACCAGTACCAATCAATTGTGCTAATTCCAATTGACTAATACATTTCACAATATCCAACCAACTTGAACCCAAATAATTTCCATCTGTATGAGCAACCATTATTAATGTTTTTATTGTATCAATATTTTTAGCTTTCATTTCAGTAATTGGTGAATTTGCTGTTAATAATGTAAATCTTGCCAATGCTTGGACATAAGCATCACGTTCTAAACTCATTTGAAAAATACATGCTATTCGTACAGCACAACGTATACCATCTAAACAAAGACTAGCAATTTCTGGATCATCACAATCTTGTAACCCAACTGAGAATGCCGCTAAAAATGGTGTCCATGCCATTTTAAACATTGGTCGTACATGTTCTAAATGTTTGGCTGATGTAAAGGATGATTTCACATGTGATACAGATTCCATTAAATTTTTTGCAGTTGTTGATATTGTTTCCATTTCCATATTCCATAAAAATTTACGTTTCTTTTCGTTAACAATAATTTGTTTACCTGGTTTTGTTGTTATTGGTACTTTCATTTTAATCTCATGTCCAGCTATTTCATCATAAATATTTGATAAATATTCTTCAGGTAAATCTTTACTATCACTAATGCCACGATTCATTTTAATATATTGCTCTTTAGTCATTTTATTTTTAACTTGTGGTGAATGTAAATCTGTTGTTAACATTATAATTGAAAATGCTAAGACATATACTGTATCAGCACTTTGAAATAATTGATTATTTGGATTACAATCACAATATCTACTAGCAAATTTTTCCATAAGTCTATCAATTTTCTGTGCTTCACCGGGTAATCGAAAACCTTCTAAAAAAAATCGTAAAGCAGCAACAATTTCCATTTTTGTAAAATTCATGGCATCAATATAAGCACACATAACTTCTTTTGAGTTGTCATCATTTTCACCCAAAAAATCACCAATCAATGTTTTATCTAATCTTTCATCTTCATGTAACCATTTTGCTACATCTGTTGGACTTTTCCCCAATAGATCTTTTTCTTGAAGAAAACTAACACCTTTTTTTGGTTTACGATTAAACATATCAATACCAGTTTCCATAACTTCTTTACGCATTTTACGTTCTTCTAATGCTTCTGGTAAATCTAGTATTTCACGATTCTGACCACTCTCAAAAGAATTAATACTCTGATTCGATCCTCCATGTTGAGATTTAACTGAATCGCTGTAATTGTTATCATTAGTACCACCACCTATATTATTATTATTATTCACTGTTGTATTTTTAATAATTGGTTCACCCAATGTTGTTTGTAAATTCGGATTTACATATAAATCTTTACTCCATTCAACCATACATTTTAATATTGATACCAAGCATTCTAATCCACGAATGCGCATAGATTTCTCTTGTGCCAATGTTGCACCTAATTCTAATGCCTGGCGACCTTGGGCAATTTTTGATAAATCATTAACTAAACGCTCAAATAAATTAGCTGCCGAAAAATCACAATCATAATTAACATAAATGTCAACAACCGATTGTGCATCTGCACATATACGTGTTAGTGCCTGTATTACCATCCATTTATGATCAAATGAACTAGATGTTGCTTCTAAAATATTTAAAAAAATCTCTTTAAAAAATACTTCAATTTGTCGTTTTAAATGTATTTTGAAATTTGATAAAAGTGCCACAAATATTGATAATGATAATTCAAAAACATCTGGTACAGAACTAACACCATTTTTGGATAATGCTACACATAAATATTGTTTAATTGCCATTATAAACATTTCATTAGAACGAAAAACAGGCCCCGCACTTTGCAAAATAGATAAAAGCAAGTGAAGTGATAAAACTTTTGATCGTAATTCATGTGAACGTGGATCCGGATGACCATCAGGTAATGGTTTCATTGATAATTTACATAGGGCACGAAATACAAGAAATGCATCTTTTTGCAATATATGTGTAAATTTTGCTGTAACAATAGCATCATTTTCGTTTTGTATTTCAACACTTTCTTGGGACGGTGCACGATTTATACTACTATTTGTATCATTTTTATCAACAACAATAGTACTTAAAGAATTTGTTGAATTCGTTGATGATAGCTTAATATTAGAAATTTCTAATGATTCAGCAACAGAAACAGCAGCTAAAATTTATTTTAATATTTTATTAAAGAATATTACGAACAAAGATATTTTCTACTTACAATTAATAATATCATCTAGTAAACTTTTAACAATTTCATCAGCAATTTCATCACTTTCTTCTTCCGGATTATTACCATTTATCGAAGGACTTACATTATTATTATTATTAAGATTGTGGTTTGTCGTAATTGTTGTATTTGTTGGTGGTACTTCAACATTTATTTCATATGCTTGATTTTCCATGCGTGTAAAAATTACATTTAACATTTGGGTCAAGGTTGCTCTTGCTGTTGTTTGATTTACTAAATTTTTACTCGATAAATATATATCATAACATGTTCTTACAGCTTGTAAAACTGTACCTTCGTGGACTTCAACATGTTGAGATGTAACAACAGTTAATAAAGCTTTAATAATTTGTAATTGTACACCTTCATCGGTTTGTGGACCATTAAAACAATTACAAATTGTATTTACAATACGATCTATTAAAAATTTCCCTGGATTTGACGAATCCTGTATATTACCAGTTAAATGACCATAGGCGATTAATTTTTGTAAACAATCTAATGCTGTAACAACAATACGTGGTGTTTTACTTTGACATGCTAATTCAAATGGTAAAAAATATTTTTCAGCATTTATAACATTTCCAGAATCATTTTTTGGTAATGGTAATGCTGCTGATATATTTTCAATATTTGTAATTGTATTATTATTACTACCATTTGCTGTTTGATTAATTTGATTAGCTTCTTTAATTTCAATTCTAATCTCATCTAAAGCAGAATCACAGGCTTTCTTTAATTGTGAATGATTTGAACGCTTTATATCTTTATCAGCTAAAATTTTTTCTAATGCCCGTATTATAAACATTTCTTTAGTTTTTAATGAATTTTTTTGCATTATTACTATTAAAATAATAATGATAACAAAATTTGCATACACGCACTGTATAAGATTTTATAATTTTTTTTTTTTATTTATTAGATTATAATATTATTTTTCGTCACTTCAACATTTAAGTATATATATATATTTTATAAATATAATTATTATATTAATTTAATATTATGTATATACATATTTTTAAATATATTGTCTAATATTTTAATATTTTATGTAAAAGTACAAAAAAAAATTTTACTTTCCCTTATGGAAATTTTCATTTTTGACAACTCAACTTTCATTTCTGACAATATATCAATTTTAATTTTGGGAGACGATTACTTAGTGACTGGATGATTGATTAAGCTTTAGAATTTTATAATTTTGATTACAAATTATGTACTTAAATATATATAATAAAATTACTTAATATTAACTTTCTTTTAATTTTTTTAGAAGATATTACAATTGTATTAAATAAAACTACAAGTGTATAATAGTCAAGTACTGTACTAGATAACTTAACTACATAGATAATAAACGGCTCAAACAAACTCGGCTCTTTGATAATATAATTAATCAAACAGACTCGGCTGACGTCGCTGACGTGCGACAATCACCAACACGTCATACTACTGGCGGAATCAAATACCAAAAACTAATTTGAGTTTCGAAAAAGCTATTCGGATTATACTCGTTTACGATATTTATAAACTGTTCAAATAATTTACTAAAAGTGTATCACGACTAGATTCCTCTTTTTGTTTAGCCTATACTACTTTTTGCGCCCATATAAAGTAGTAATGCAGCGAACCTCAGTGCTTCGCTGTTGACATGATTTTTCACCTCATCTATAACGAACAGGTCTTAAGGCTCTGCGTATGTCCACACCAAGATGCATTGACGATGTTCCTCAAAACCTTGTTTTAGTATGTTTGTATGTTATTGGTGTGTGTTTCCTTAGTACAACACCAGAGTGGTATTCCATATAGCCACATAGGCTTGATCATCTGATTATAATAGCATTTTACCAGAGCATCTCTGTATCTGTATTCCATCTTGTTGAAATTTATTCCATTTCAGTTTCACGTCCAGTGTCATACCTTGGTACTTAGCCGTATTCTCATGTGGTATATTTACTTCGTTTATTCTTATAGTTATCGTACTCTCAATTTACCTGTTTGTGAAGTTGTGAAGTACTCATCCTTCGGTAGCATTCGCCCAATTTTGTTGAATTTATTCGGTAGCATTTGCCCAATTTTGTTGATCAATCCCTCGGGCCAAAGGCGTATTCCACATGGAAAAATATTGTAGAGCATATCTGTTTTTTTTTCTAGAACTTTTTCGATGGTGCTTGTAATTTGATGAACTTATTCAATTGTAATTTGATGAACTTATTCAATCCGAACTGATATTTTGGTATAGATATTTCCTTTTTAGATGAAAGATTAAAAGATATTGAGCCAAATAATCCAATATTTCGATCGCCGCGCCACTTTTAAGAAAATATTTTATTCCGATGTTTTAGCTCTTGCGGATAAACGCAACGATTTCTTGGAAACATTATGTGCTTTGGCCATTTTACTGACTTTTTGACAAATATACTTGTACGCCAAAATGTGCAATGTGTACCGTGTTCACTGGGCTATTAAAATATTTTACTTATTTCGCTGATTTCATAATTTTTATGAGATTTACATGTCGATGTCACCACTCGCATGGTTCACAAACATTTCACTGCGAACAGCATCATCATTTATAATACGAAGGGAAAGTAGTAAATACATAAAACATTGTTTAACATTAACTTCAACATTTTCTTCTTGGGGTTCAAAGAAACTTGCACGTAAAATAAAATTAAAAAGATTTGAAAATATGTCTGATCCAAAAATAGAAGAAGTATTAAGTCCATTTCGAATTAGTGTCCAAGAACAGGGAAATTTAGTTAGATCTCTTAAAGAAAGTGGAGCTCCCGATTTAGATATTAAAAGAGCGGTAGCAGAACTTAAAACTAGGAAAAAGGTTCTCGAGGATAAAGAATTAGAATATGCACCGAAATCTGCATGTTTTGATCGATCTAAACTGGAAGATCTTTTAAAAAGACGTTTCTTTTATGATCAAAGTTTTGCTATATATGGTGGAATTACTGGTGCGTCAACAGATGCTTTTTAGTAATTTAATGTAACATTTTAATAACATATTTTCATTTACAGGTCAATATGATTTTGGGCCAATGGGATGTGCTCTAAAATCAAATATACTTAATTTATGGAGAAAATTTTTCGTAATGGAAGAACAAATGCTTGAAGTTGATTGTTCTATTTTAACACCTGAAGCGGTACTAAAGGCATCAGGTCATGTAGATCGTTTTGCTGATTTAATGGTGAAGGATTTAAAGAGTGGCGAATGTTTCCGTCTCGATCATCTTATAAAAAGTAGTCTAGAGAAATATATGTCTGATAAAAAATTAAGTTCAGAAGAACTGAAAAAATGTGAAGATATAATTATTAAGGTATATATATTTTCCGTTAAAAGCTGTAGTAGAAAATTGATATGGATGTGCGGTATGTCTATTTGCAACGTCCGGGTAGTTTCCCTTTCACATTGTAGGTTCCGTCTGATTTCCAAGCATTTTTCTCAAAATTCTCATGGCATTTAATATAAAATAGCTGAAGTTCGCTTAGATGGAGACACGAGTTGTGCAAATAGCGTCTATTATATATTATAAAGTTTACTATATTCGAAGCTTTGTTTAAATTTCAAAAATATACAAATAATTAACTTACATTTTAGCTGGATGGTATGACAAAAAGTGAAATGAATCAAGTTTTAAATGAATACAAGATAAAATCACCCATTACCGGAAATGATCTATCAGAACCGATGGAATTTAATTTAATGTTCTCTACTCAAATTGGGCCAAGTGGGCTTATTAAAGGGTAATGGCATTTACATATATAAATTTAAACTATTTTGGTATTATACATATTTAAATTTTTACATAACTATTAAGTTTAAAATTTGATACTTAAAAAATAAACCATATTGCTTATGTGGATATGACAATTTTACATAAGAAATCTGTTTTAAGTTTGTGGTTTGGTACTATTTCTTCGTATGTATATCAAGCCACATATATTTTAAGCATTAGAAAGTTGTTGTTTTTTGATAATGAACAGCTGTTGGCTTACGCTAAATTAAATATTATATGCAATGAGGGAATGTACTATAAATTTTCATGAATATACAATTTTATTGCTATAGATTTCTAAGACCGGAAACAGCACAAGGAATTTTTGTTAACTTTAAAAGGTTATTGGAATTTAATCAAGGGAAACTTCCGTTTGCAGCTGCTCAAATAGGTAATTTTTTATTATTTTATTTAAACTATTAATTTTCGTTTTATGTATATTATACCATCTTACTAATAATTATTATGTATTTTTGAAGGAAACGCTTTTCGTAATGAAATTTCTCCAAGATCGGGTTTAATTCGTGTCAGAGAATTTACAATGGCAGAAATTGAACATTTCTGTGATCCAAGTGATAAATCTCACAAAAAATTCATAAATGTTGCAAATACAAAAATGATTTTATACTCAGCGTGTCATCAAATGGATGGTAAAAGTGCCGAAGAAATAACTATTGGAAATGCAGTTAAAAATGTTAGTAATGATTTTATCCGTTTATTTTATAATTATAACGAAAGTTATAATATTTGTATTATAAATTATTAACATAACTTTATATTAAATAGCCTGACCACCGACTGGTCACTATATTTTATTTTAAAACAAAATAATAAAATTGCACGATGAAAATCTTATTTGAATTCAATAATTTCCTTTCAGAAACTTGTCGCGAATGAGACACTAGGTTATTTCATGGCAAGAATATATGAATTTCTTATCACAATAGGAATAAAACCAGATCGTCTAAGATTTAGACAGCATATGAGTAATGAGATGGCTCATTACGCTTGCGATTGCTGGGATGCTGAGTGCTTAACAAGCTATGTAATTTATTATCGTTTTCTCGTATTTTTTTCATTATTAATGTTGAGTAAACAACTATAGGGTTGGATTGAATGTGTTGGATGTGCAGATCGATCAGCATATGATTTGACACAACATACAGCAGCCACCGGTGTCAAATTGACTGCAGAAAAACGCTTATCCGAAACTAAAACTGTAGAAGAAATTAATGTGTTACCTAATAAACAAGTTATTGGAAAAATGTATAAGGCGAATTCAAAACTTATAGTGGAAACTTTAAAGACATTAAGCCATGAAGACATAATTAAAGTGGAACAAGAATTGTTGAATAATGGGTAACAAGATTTTGAATAAATACTAAAAGTTTAATAATCATTATAAAAAATATCTGGTTTGATTAGTAGACTATTTCGTACTTAAGATATTATTTATTTGGATTAAATTACAAAATTTTCATATTTGTAATTACTTATTTTGTAAGCTTCAATTTGCTTTTATTTTTAATAACGAATCTTATTCACATTTTAATATTATTTCTTAACAAAAAATATACAAAAAAAATATATATAAATATTGAATTGTATTCATTTTTATATTTGTAGAAATTATGTACTGACTGTGGGTGATGAAACTTTTAATTTATCAAATGAAATTATATCAATTAAACGATCTTCCAAAGTTGTACATGTTGAAGAAATTACTCCAAGTGTGGTTGAACCATCTTTTGGTAAACATTAATCTTTATATTTTTAAACACCTTTCAGTTAATATGAATTGTTTAGGTATTGGAAGAATCATGTATGCTCTATTTGAACAAAGTTTTGGAGTTCGTCAAAATGACGAACAGAGATGCTATTTAAGTATTCCTGCTGCAGCAGCACCTATAAAATGTTCTATTTTACCTCTAAGTAATAACGTTAATTTTGGTCCATTTATTACTAAATTATGTAAGTTATATATTATATAATCATAATATATTTACAAATCAAATTTTGTTTTTATTTTTTAGCAAACTCTTTAACTAAATATTCGGTATCACATAGAGTAGACGATTCTAGTGGATCTATTGGTAGGTAATTATTAATAAAGATAAAACAATTTCAAATAAAATATTTGCATTCTATACTAAAGTAATGGATACACAAATTACGTAACGGGCTAATGTTAGGTACATTTTTCTATTTGATTTGGTTGCTATGCTTATACTAAGCATAGTCCAGTTGTTGTTTGCCTTATTTCAATTATTTATTTACTTACAATTCACGGTAGTGAATTAGAATATTATACAATAATAAACAGTTTTAAAATGTTGAGCAATATTTATGTTCATTTTTATTTTTGAAAATTGTAATTAATTTTAAATTTCAGGTCGTCGATATGCCCGAACAGATGAAATAGCTGTACCATATGGAATTACTATTGATTTTGATACTTTAAAAGAGCCGCATACAGTAACACTACGTGAGCGTGATTCTATGAATCAAATACGTATTCCAGTAAGTATAGATTTTTAAATAATCAATTGAAATGCTATAAATAATATTTTAAAATATTGAAATAAGTAGTTTTAACACAACATTTGAAAAATATTAAGCAATACAATATATTGAAACTTTAATTAGTTAAAGAAGTTCAAATATTATACTAAATTTATTATAACTTTCTTATAGATTGATGAGATATGTCAAATTATTGAACAATTATCGAGCGGTAACGAATCATGGATCAATCTTTTTAACAAATATCCTCATTTCGAGCAACAAGAAGGAAATTGATAAATAAATTTTAGGCTGAAAAAGTTTATATTTAAATATATTGTAATTGTATTTTATATAGTTTGCATTTATATGGACATTATTTAAATAATAATTATCTATTTGAAAAAATATGATATGTAGAATTACTTTATTGAAATCAATTGTCTCTGTTGAAATGTAAAAATTATTTTAGAGAAAAAACGCAACTTTACTTCCGGCAATATAATTTAAAAGGACTGCTACTAAACTACGCCCTACAGCCTACACCAAACATACTTTATACATTCTTGTGAGACTTATTTAAAAGCTCGTTACTATACTACTGCATTATTTATGCAGCTCATATGCATATTTCCGTTCCCGTCCTGTTATTATAATGTGTCTATTAATCGTCTCATGAATAATTTCGATTTTTTTTTTCAATTTGGACGACCAATTGCGTGCCAATATTTATAGCGGCCTTTTAGGCGCAAAGTTTAATTCTATTCACACCTTTGACTATACTATTTATGTATATATAATCAAAGATTCACACCGTTTGGTTAAATGTTGCCATCCACGAGAAACAGAATTCTAGTACAATTTTGATGTTCGAAAATAAAAATTATTTTGGCGCTACTTTTTAAGCACATATGAGATTTTTTTTTAAATCTTAACGGCTGAAGATAGTTTTGATTTAAATAGTGGAAATAATTAGAATATAACTAATTATTTTATAAAAGACAATTAATTACACAAAGTAAAGAACAATAATTATGGTTGTATAATATTTTTAATTAGTTATATAATTTATTTTTAACAACACTTTTTCAATTAAATTAATCGAAGTTTAAGAATTTTACTGATATAATTTCAAAATAATTTAAAATTTTATTTATTATTTATTATATTATCCATAGTAAAATTAAGGTCTTCTGAATTAATTTGTTTAATCTTTCTTCTGCTCGAGAGCATTCAGTTGTGATTCAATTTCTTCAATACTCTTTTTAAGTTCCCATATTTCTTCGTTGGCATCATATTCAACTTCATCATATTTTAATGTCGTTTCTGGTTCTGCTGATGCTGCTTTGTATCCTACCATCACCACAGGTTTTACAGCAACATGTTTTAACGTCGTTTCTGATTCTGGTGATGTTGCTTTGTGTCTTACCATCTCCACAGGTTTAACAACAAGATTCTCCTCACCCTGAATTTCCTCCTGATTTTCTTGTACACGACCTAGAAGTATCTATGTTTGTGAAATAAAAAAAAAAAATATAAAATATTCGTTACACTTCGAAACAACATAAATTTAAAGATTTTATATTTAGCTAATAGTCTCATAATATACTTTATATAAAGTATATATTGAAATTTAAGAAATATTTACTGTAAAATATAATTTTCCCCACCAATCAAATAAAGTAAATTTGTTATTATATACGCAGAAAATATATATAAATATAAAAATATATTTTTATGGATTTGTACAAAAATAAACTTATGATCATAACTAAAATTCTATCTCACACGTAATTTCTTTTCAAGCTCAGCTTTCTGGCGATATAATTTCTCAGTAAGATCCTTATATTGTTTTGTAGTTTTCTGTTTTTCAAGTAATGTGGCTGAGATTTTATCATTTTCAGCAATCAATTTTTCTGTTTGATCTTCATATTCCTTTCTTAAATTTTGCTGCCGTATCTGTGCTTCTTCAGTTAGTCGCACTTTATCACGTAGTGCTTGTAATTTCAAAAGTGAACTTGTAAGATCGGCTTTTCGATCCATTTCAAATTATATGTATAAAAAGAACTGTTCCACAAAAAAAAACTGTTTTACAGTATAAGTACAGAATAAATATATTTAATATTGTATCAACGAACACGTATCGTTATTGACTGATTGACAAAAATTTAATCAAAATCTATAAATATTGATTATAAAAATATTAATATATATATATATATATGTATATTTTTTTTTTTAATAAATTATGCAGACTATTTATAATCTATTTTTGTGTAAAAAAAAATAAGAAAATACTACATGTATGGTAGGAGAATACTACATGGAGGGTAGGAGAGTAGGCGTACATTTTACTTTTCTTTACATACAGCCTAACTACATGTATCATATTGAATGAACAACTATACCATAAGCTTAAAATTACTCTTAATCTCTTAGAATTATAACAATTAGTGCTAAAACATCAGCAGAGTATTTAAATAAAATTATATTTTTATTTACGTACTTTTAAGTACTTTAAATCATTACTTTAAATAACTATTCAAATTAAATAATTTACAGATTGATAAACATCATCTTACTTACGAAATTGATAAACATCATCTTACTTACGATCAAAAAAACAAAGAACGACTCTTACGTTTATTTGCATTTAGTATTTGCATATTGACCACTCTATATTAAAGGGAGAATATGTTCGACCCAAATAGAGATAAAATGTGTGATGATTACTCATATATTCTTGTCCTTCTCTTTTCTTCATAGTCATATCGTCATATGTTGGCTTACTTTTGCTTTACCTGGTATCAAAAATTATTTACATTTATATGATATAGATTTATAGATAGTTCAATTATATGGCGAGCTACGAATCTTTAAAGAAAGTTGAGGATTTACTATAGACTAAAAAATGCTAAATTACCATCTCCACAGGTTTAACAACATAAAAAACTTCTTACATTGTTTTATATCCTTTAGAATTTAGACAAACAACTTTAAAAAAATCTAAATTGAATTTATTTTATATAGTAATTGAGCATGTTGTTTTCTATCTATAAATAAATCATCAACTTTATTTTCTTATTAGTTTTACTCTAAAAAGCTTCGCAGGTCCATTCAATATTACTTATAATATGTAGATGATTTTTGCCTGTATGTAACCTGTTAAATAATTAAAAAAGAATTCAATAATTAAAATAATGATCAATTGAAATACATAATATAAACAAAGAATTTTCTGTTACGAACAATGAATTGCTTCTGTTAAATTATTGAATTACATACTAAATAAATATTCTTCGTAAATATACTTTTTTTCTACCAGAGAAAAATTATCAATTATGTATTTGCTACTTCCAATTCCAAATTCCAATCAACTCCAACATTTTGCATAATTTATTGTTATTTACTTATATCATCTGTAGTTACAGTTAGTTAAATGCAAGGAGATATTGCTATTTCCCCAATTGCCTTTTTACGCCCGAATCTCAAATTCGTTACAATTTACTAATATATTAGAAATTTTAAATATATTTTTAGTTTAGCATTTGAATTTGAAATAACGATCATTTTTAAACGAAAAACACGTTGGCCCCTGTATGTGCGATAGAGATAGATATATAATACATAGAATTTAGGAAGACTTTTTTAACATTTCCGAAAAAAATGTCGACTCCGAGAAAAATACCTCAATAGATGTCGCTGGTATCTTATATTTTGAAAATTGATAGAAGTACTTAATTTGCGATGAATTGATTGAATAGAAAGCTAAAAGAGTTTGTTGTAAAAATATGTGTTTTTCATTTTAATATTAATAATTTTGAATGCCAAAACTCATGATATTTTTTCTTTTATTCTTATATATAAATCGTTAAATAATAAATGTATAAATAAGTAAAAATAAGTAAAATTTATTTGATATGTCAGTTTTAAAATGTAAAAGAAAAAAAAAATATTAAAAAATTTAAATATCGATAAATTGAGAATATTGCTAAAAAAAACTTAAAAATAAATAAAATTGTTAAAATATTTTATATTTAAAACTCATTTAATTGTATAATTAAAGTTTTATACATTAAATACTACTACTACCACAAAAAAGCACCTAAATTTTTACAATGCACATTTTATATTATATCTCAAATAGAAAATATAACCCCGACAATAAGATTTTAAGTGATAACGGACAGCCTTGGATTTAAGATATTT
Source organism: Rhamphomyia laevipes (assembly GCA_963920725.1). Taxonomy (NCBI): domain Eukaryota; kingdom Metazoa; phylum Arthropoda; class Insecta; order Diptera; family Empididae; genus Rhamphomyia; species Rhamphomyia laevipes. Next base: position 36,842,663 of record OY987258.1, on the reverse strand, counting down.
ATTTATAATTTAAGTATATTCTACTCAGAATCTCAAAGTTAATTAATTATTCATAAATGAACCAATAATTAATTATTCATAAATGGACAGAATGACTGAAAGATAAAGTCATTATCCAAATCTAGAGGAAGACACGGATGATCGTGAAAAGTGAAAGCTACCTCTAAAATGAAAGATCGTAAACTTAAATTTACTATTTTAATTCAATTTAACAAATAATAAATATAATAAATACATTTACATAAAAATTCATTTGTTAAAAAATATCTTTTATTTTAAATAATTTAAAAAAAAAAAAATGTTAGGGCGCTAAAATTAATTTTATAAAAAATGGTTTGTTATTATGGACTTTTTGTTGTTGTTGTTGTATACAATTATTAAAAAAATTAATACAACTTAAAAATGCAAAGATATCTATATAAAAAAATCTAAGCACAACATAGTTTTTTATATTTATACATATTACAACTTAAATCATATAAAAAAAATAAAAAAAAATAGTATTATAACATATCCCGTAACAATTCTTTTTGGGTAACTGTTAATTTTTCAGGAAATTGTATATCAAAAGCAACAAGTAAATCTCCTTTTCGCGTTGTATCTTTAGGAAATGGTAGGCCGTAGCCTTGAATTCTTTTAACAGTATTAGGTTTGATGATTTCTTGCATTGTACTAATTCGCAATTTATCCCCAGACATTGTAGGAACTTCAAACACCACACCACATAGTGCCTAAAAAGAAATATATATGTAAAAAATATATATAATAAAATATTTTTTTAAATTAATATAAAGATTAAGCAAATGGTTGGTTGGTTCGAGAAACGAGCCCCAGACAGTCTTTTAAGGACTAAAGTAGAGCTTTATCACCGTTTTGTTACCATAATTTCTCATGAACCCTATAGCATGGAAGAGGATATGTTAGAACCATTTCGCTCCATTCAGCATTCACTGAAGCTATCAATTCGGGGTCTGTCGGGCCAAAGCAATTATTTAAGTACTTTATGAACAATAAACTCCAAGGTCTTAAGCCGGTTCATACAAATATTTTTTTACACCCCCGAAAAATTTAAATATGTACCTATTAATTCTTAGTTTATAAAACTGAATATAACTCACTTGTTTAAGTGTAAGGCGTGCGGTGTACCTTAAATCACTTCCTTCTCGTTTAAATAACGTATGAGGTTTATCTCTTATTATAAAAACAATATCTGCTGGTATTTTTCCATGTACCTGATCACCTTCTTTTTGGAAAGTAACTTTTGTACCTGATTTCCATCCTGGTTTTATAGATATGCTTACATATTTATCTTCTTTTTTTGATGTTCCATCCGGTTGCAGAACACGTTTTGAGATTTTCATTTTTTTAACACAGCCATTATAAATTTCCTCTAAGGTAACATAGAGGTCATGTTCTATTGGTGGATCCTGTTGTTTTTCTTTTTTAAATGGAGTATGTACATTAAATGAATGCGACCTATAAATTTATAAATGAAAAGTTATTAAAAAATTTAAAATATTATAATAATATTGCAAACAAAATAACCTAAAAGCACCGCCTAATCCATGTCTAGATCCTAAGCCACCGAATGGTGAACCAAAAAAATCATGTTCGGTATCCAGATCAAAGACATTTTTATCAAATAAATTATCAGACATATCAAAAAATGATGCAAATGGATTACTCGAACCGAAGAATTGTGCAAATGTTGCTCTTGGATCACCATGAAATTGATATGAAAAGCTATTATTATTTGGTCCATTGCTACGACCACCTAAAAAAATGTGTAATTTGAAATATATAGTAACATTGTTATATTTATTTATTAACTATATATACCTCCTTTTAATCCTTCTTCACCATATTTATCAAATATTTCTCGTTTCTTTTTATCCGATAAAATTTCGTACGCTTCTGCTACTTCTTTAAATTTATCTTCTGCATTTGGTGATTTATTTTTATCCGGATGATAACGTAATGCCAATTTTCTATATGCTTTTTTTATTTCTTCATCTGTTGCAGTTTTTATTATACCCAAAATTTTATAATAATCTTTTCCCATGTTTTTATGATTTTCTTTGTTTCAGTTTTTGTATAAATAAATTAATAAATAAAATTTGAATTTAATTGGTAAATAATTTTCTAAACGCGTTTATTATTGCCAAATAGTAAAGTCATCATAATTTCTTCATAATTATCTGAAAAAAATATTAAAATTTCATTAATTATATATATAGTCAATAATTTTAAAAGGTTAATAGTTAATTTCAAAACTCTATAACTTATTATCCTTAAAGCCAAATTATATATAAATTTATGACGAAATTGCAAAAAAAAAATCTGAACGATATTATGCAAAATTTCCAATATTTTACTAAATTTTTAAGCAGTTTGTTGTGTACGTGTGTATTTTATTTTATAATTCATTTCCTATGAATTTATTTTCTATTTGTGTGTATAAACTCTAATAATAAAAAGTATCAAGAGTGAAGCTTAATTAAACTCTATCCATCTCTACAGCTTAAATTAAACCTCGCACTTTAAGGAAGGCTTATCTTTAAGTTTGCACTAAGAAATCTGAAAATAAGTTAAACCGAAGTTTAAGCACTGTCAAAGGCTTAAGCTATCGCTGTGAAATCGACCTTTAGTGTTTTGTTTTGAATCTATTATTGAATAAAGGTTAAAAAATAGTAAATTTTATTAAACTTAACAACATGATGATTGACCGGCGATTTTTGATTTATTTATCGGCCGACACTATTAATATTTTTGGATGTCGAAAATGAGCATGTCTAAATTAGAAATTATATTCATGAATAATAATTTTCTATACATACTTTATTTTTATGCTAATTCTAAAATAATTTCTTTGTATATATATATACGAGTATATAAAGAAATTATGTATATATTGAATTGCCAAAATTCAGATAGTTTTCTTGTGTGATGTTCCACACATTATTATACTCCCACATTAAATTTTAAAAATAACATTCTTCTTTTAATTCAAATATTTTTAAATGAATAAATATATAAATACATATTTTAATACTTTAAATAATGATTTTATTTGATTTCAAAGCTGTTAAATATATACTATATTAAAGTTCAATTTTTCAAATTTAAAATTCACGATTACTGAATATTGGATATAACCATACACTTTATAGAAATTGTAGTGCATAGTTGATACATTTGAATTTCATTTTGGAATATTTCGAGTGGTGATTAAAATTAAATAATATAAGATTTTTTTAAATTTTTTCTAAATTATTTAATTAAATTAATTTTGTTCTATGTAAACAAAGAGAATTTGGAAAAATGTATCTTCTATAAATCCAAACTCATTGATAAAATTTCTATATTATTATACAAATTCTAAGTAGATGGGGCATCCAAAATTATATTTTTGAAGTACAGAAATTCGAAATTCCATGCATAAGAACAGATTTATAAAAATTAACTACTACATATAATATATGTAGTAGTTAGAATTTGCTTAGAATTTGTCGACCTCGGACCGTTTATGTAAAAGATAGATTGCTAATATTTTTATTAGGTATTTTTTACAGAAATATTGAGTAATAACTGTGATATAAAGTATTGTCTAAGTCTAAGCTCTCACCTCTAGAAAAGTATTAAATTTCAGAAGCGGTGGTTTTTAGTTCATTATTTGAAATATAAATTATTTTGACGAGCAATTTAATCTATGATACAGCATGAGCAATTCCACTGTAATAAATTGAATTTTGCATTATTTTTTGGTAGTAATTAAATTATAAAGGCTATGTATGAATGACATGAAAAAAACTAGTTTCTTTAATTTGAAATTAGTGTTTTTGAAAAAAAATAATAATTTTTCAAAATTTTCTTATTTCTGTATGATTTAATTTTATGTTATGATCGAGAAAGCAACTACTATTTACAACCATTCACATTTCACATATTTTGTTTAACATATTGAATTGCTTCGATGATACCATAATTAGAACAATTCTTCAATTACTATCAAACATTGCAGTCTAATCAAATTGTTAAATTACATATAGTTATATAACAAACAATTTACTATAATATTTCAAACTTTGTAAATAACATATTAACAAATTGTTTGTTATAAATCTAATAGAATTCATCAGTCAATGAAAACATGTTCATAAATATTTTTTTTCATAATTTGATAATATGTATTACTAAAATTAATTTAATATAAGTAATATAATAATATATATGTCATTAGCTAGATTTAATAATGACTTTGTTTTCAATAAATTATTATATTTTGTATCGTTTCTTAATTTTATATGAACTTATTGTAATTAGCTAAAAATCCTGCTACGTCCTGTTACGTGCTGTGTTTCAAAAATGACTATATGTCCAGAAACGCACAAAGCATTGTACGATTGTACCCCACCTGTTATGGAATTAGAAGTTCTTATGATTTAAAAATCAAGTTTTATTGTGATGGAATTGCGCGTAGAATGAAAATTGTTTATGGTGAAACATGTGCATTACATTCTTAACTCTTAACTAAATAAATAATAATTTATTACAATTCAATATTAATTAACAACATTTTCAATTTAAAATAAGTGAAAATAGTAAATTACATAGAAAATTTAAATTATATATTCTTGTTCTAAATTGTATTTTAAATGAAAATCTTTATTCAACTATAATGGAATATTTTTTTTCCTAATAAAAACAAAAATATCATAAATTTTATAGAAATTATTCAATTATATATACATGCAATATATAACTAATAAACCTTGAGTTTAATATAGTAAAAAATTATATATTAAGAAATGAGTAGGTATTATCATTCTTAGATCAGTCGTTATCGTTGAACGATACCGATGGATTCGATAGGAATCTTAGAATACCTGTCATTCTTATATCATATTTTAGTACACTTTATCCATATTTGTGATAAATAGGGATGGCAAAAAGAAACGATCTTTTAGATATCAAAAAGTTATTAAACATATAACCCACTCACAGTAATCGAAATGAAAATGATTATATAGTCTACCTTTGATTATAAAGTAAACCATCACATTTATTTTTGGTATACTTTTTATAATTTTTTCATTATTATTTATAATAATTGTAAGGTTATATTTTCATATAGCTGGCTATAAATTAAATCAAATAAGAGTCTGAGGTCAGGAATATTTATTTATAGTTTTATACATTTTTATATATAATATTATTCTGTATAGTTCCAAATCCAAAAATATATGATTATAAATTCATCGAAACAATTCCATTTATGTACATAATATTTCTTAAATTTTGTTATACCTTTATAAATATATATATAGTATATATATATATAAATATAAGTATAGATATTATATATATATATATATATATATATATTATTATATATATATAATGGTACATAACATTAATATATACTGTCTAAATCTAAAACAACGATTATATTTTTTAGTAAAGTGAATATTTTATTATTATTATTTAATTTTTAATATTTTTCACAAAAATTTTACTTACTCGGTCACCTAATTTTGTCATATCTTTATAAATATAATGATTTTTTTAAAAAAAAATTCACTGTGGAATCTGATCGGGTATATAAAAAATACGACTGGTTTGTAAATTTATAAAAACGTATGTACCTACATACAAAAATTAAGATATATTTTTGGTTAAATTATATTTTTTTATATATATATACTATTATATTTTTTGTTTTAAATAAAAAGCTTTAACACAAAATTGTCAAGAATAACAAACTGTACGAGTATAACATCTAAAAATAAATTTTCTTTCAACACTGAAATATTTATACATAATTTTTATTTAAATTTTTATAATTATATATCGTATCTATATATTAAATAACGAAAGTGATTATCACTTTTTTCTTAATTAAATATAAAATTATAATTATATAAAAAGTACAAACATTATTTAAAAATTTAATTATTTATATCATTGCATAAAAAAATATTATTAAGTTTTTTTATTTCTAAATTTATATAATTGTATAAAAATAAGTTATTTCAGAAGCACCACAAATAAAAATTTAATTTTTTATGTAACATAGAGTAAGTAGCAAAAAAGACTAGAGAAGTGTTTATTTGTATATCTATCTATCAATGATTTCTAAAACAAAATGATTATACAGATTTTTAATTATTTTGAATGATTCATAATGCAATGCCATCTATACTAAAACTTTACAATAATTTTATGCTTATTATATAATTTTTGCACAAAAAGCTATTATTTTTTAAATTATAATGTTAAATTTCTTTGACCAGATCTAAAAATTTGAAATTTTATGTGTTTAAAGAAATTTGCAAAAAGATTGATATATTTTTTGTAATTGTATTTGTGTGGTT